>PISX010015643.1:0-48858 GCA_004024625.1 Mellivora capensis
GGGACGCCTGGGTGGCTCAGTTGGTTGGACGACTGCCTTCGGCTCAGGTCATGATCCCGGAGACCCGGGATCGAGTCCCGCATCGGGCTCCCAGCTCCATGGGGAGTCTGCTTCTCCCTCTGACCTTCTCCTCGCTCATGCTCTCTCACTGCCTCTCTCTCAAATAAATAAATAAAATCTTTAAAAAAAAAAAAAAAGACAGGACCCATGCATATGCTGTCTACAAGAGACTCATTTTGAACTTAACGATATATCCAGACTGAAAGTAAAAAGATGGAGAACCATCTTTCATGCCAATGGACTGCAAAAGAAAGCTGGGGTAGCAATTCTTATATCAGACAAATTAGATTTTAAGCTAAAGACTTTAGTCAGAGATACAGAAGGACACTATTATCATTCATAAAATGTCTATCCAACAAGAAGGCCTAACAATTATAAATATCTATGCCCCCAACATGGGGGCAGCCAACTACATAAGCCAACTGTTAATCAAAATAAAGAGACAAATTGATAAGAATACATTAAATGTAGGGGACCTTAACACTGCACTCTCAGCAACAGACAGATCATCAAAGCAGAAAATCAAGAGAGAAACAAGAGCTTTGAATGACCCACTGGACCAGTCCACACTGGGCTATCTGTATATAGATATATACAGAACATTCCACCCTAAAACAACAGAATACTCATTTTTCTTAAGTGTACATGGAACTTTCTCCAGAATAAACCACATGCTGGGTCACAAGTCATGGCTCAACTGATACCAAAAGATTGAGATTATTCCCTGCATATTCTCAGACCACAATTCTTAGAAACTGGAACTCAATCACAAGAAAAAGTTTTGAATAAACACAATCACTTGGAAGCTAAAGACCATACTGCTCAAGAATGTTTGGGTCAACCAGAAAATCAAAGAACTTAAACAAATCATGGAAATGAATGAGAACTAAGACAACTCAGTCCAAAACCTATGGGCTGCAGAGACTGTCCTAAGGGAGAAATACAGAAATACATAGCTAGCTAAGCCTCACTTAAAAAAAAAATCCAAAATACACAAATTCTCTTTACACCCTAAAGAACTGGAAATTCAACAACAAATTAAGCCTAACCCATGCATGAGAATGGAAATAATTAAGATTAGAGCAGAAATCAATGAATTAGAAACCAGAGATACAGTAGAACACATCAATGAAACTAGAAGCTAGTTACTTGAAAAAATTAATAGGATCGATAACCACTGGCCAGACTAATTCAAAAGAAAGGAGAAAGGACCCAAATTAATAAAATTATGGATGAAAGGGGAGAGATCATGACAAACACCAAGGAAATAGAAACAATATCACCAAAATTATTATCAACAGCTATATGCCAATAAGTTAAACAACCTAGAAGAAATGTATGTGTTCCTGGGAACCTATAAACTATGAAGACTGAAACAGGAAGAAGTTGGCAACCAAAATAGACCAATATCTAGTAATGAGATTGAAGCAGTGATCAAAACCTCTGAAAAAAAAAAGAGTCCAGGACCTGATGGATTCCCTGGGGAATTCTACTAAACATTCAAAGAAGAAATAATATCTATTCTCCTGAAGCTGTTTCAAAAAATAGAAACAGAAGGGAAACTTCTAGACTCATTCTGAGGCCAGCATTATCTTGGTCTCAAAACTAGTCAAAGACTCCAAGATAAAGGATAATTTCAGACAAATATCCCTGATGAATATGGATGCCAAAATTCTCAATAAAATCCTAGCTAATAGGATCCAACAGTACCTTAAAAGGATTCTCCACCATGACCAGGTGGGATTATCTCTGGGATGCAAGGGTGGTTCAACATTTGCAAATCAATCAGTGTGATAAAATACATAAATAAGAGAAGAAACAAGGACCACATGGTCCTCTCAATTGATGTAGAAAAAGCATCTGACAAAATACAGCATATTTTCCTGATTAAAACTCTTCAAAGTATAGGGATAGAGGGAACATTCCTCAATTTCATAAAATCCACCTATGGAAACCCACAGTGAATACCATTGTCAATAGGGGAAAGGTTGAAAGTCTTTCCCTTAAGATCAGGAACATACCAAGAATGCCACGTTTCTCACTACTGTTCAATATAATACCAGAAGTCCTAGCAACAGCAATCAGACAACAAAAAGAAATAAAGGTATTCAAATTGGTAAAGAAGATGTCAAGCTCTCTCTTCTTAGATAAGATGATATTTTATATGGAAAATCCAAAAGACTCCACCCCCAAATTACTAGAACTCATACAGCAATTCAGTAATATGGCAGAATACAAAATTTATACACAGAAATCAGTTGCTTTCTTATACACTAACAGCGTAACAGTAGAAAGGGAAATTAGGCAATTGATTTCATTTACAATAGCACCAAAAGTCATAAGATAACCTTGGAATAAACCTAACCAAAGATGTAAAGGATCTATACTTTAGGAACTACAGAACACTCATGAAAGAAATCAAATAAGACACAAAAATGGAAAAACATTCCATGCTCATGGACTATAAGAATAAACATTGTTAAAATGTCTATTATGTTCAAAGCAATCTATATTTCCAACATCATCCTGATCAAAATACCATCAGCATTTTTCAAGATGTTGGAACAAACAATCTTAAAATTTGTATGGAAAAAGAAAAGACCCCAAATTGGAAGGAAATGTTGAAACAGAAAAACAAAGCTGGGGGTATCACGTTGCCTGGTTTCAAGCTATATTACAAAGCTGTCATCACCAAGATAGCATGGTATTGGCACAAAAACAGACACATACACCAGTGAAATAGAATAAAGAGCCCAGATATTATTACAAATTACCCTCAACCCTATGGTCAGATAATCTTCAACAATGTGAGGGAAAAAAAATCCAGTGGTAAAAAACAATCTCTTCAATAAATGGTGCTGAGAAAATTGGAGGGTTTTATACCAAAGAATGAATCTTGAACATTCTCTTATACCATACACAAAGATAAACTGAAAATGGGTGAAAGACCTCAATGTAAGACTGGAATCCATCAAAATCCTAGAGAAGAACATAGGCAGTAATCTCTTTGACATAAGCCACAACAACTTCTTTCAAGACATGTCTCCAAAGGCTAGGGAAACAAAAATGAAAATGAACTTTTGGGACTTCAACCAAGATAAAAAAAAAACTTCTGCACAACAAAAGAAATGGTCAAGAAAACAAAGAGGCCACCCATGGAATGGGAGAAGATATTTGCAAATGACACTAAAGACAAAGGGCTGATATTCAAGATCTATAAAGAAATTCTCAAACTCAACACCCAAAAAACAAATAATCAAGTCAAAAATGAGCAGAAGACATGAACAGACACATCTCCAAATAAGACATGCAAATGGCTAACAGACACATGAAAACACGTTCATCATCATCAGCCATCAGGTAAATTCAAATCAAAACCACAGTACCTAACTTTTGTATCAACATGGATGGGACTGGAAGAGATTATGCTGAATGAAATAAGTCAGGCAGAGAGAGTCAATTATCATATGGTTTCACTTATTTGTGGAGCATAACAAATAACATGGAGGACATAGGAAGATGGAGAGGAGAAGGGAGTTGAGGGAAATTGGAAGGGGAGGTGAACCATGAGAGACTATGGACTCTGAAAAACAACCTGAGGGGTTTTGAAGGGGCAAGGGGTGGGAGGTTAGGGGAGCCAGGTGGTGGGTATTAAGGAGGGCACGTATTGCATGGAGCACTGGGTGTGGTTCAAAAACAATGAATACTGTTACGCTGAAAAGAAATAAAAAAATAAAGGCATTTTGGAAGTAAAAATAAAAAAACCACATTGAGATGCCACCTTACACCAGTTAGAATGGCAAAAATTGACAAGGCAAGAAACAGCAAATGTTGGAGAGACTGTGGAGAAAGGGGAACCCTCTTCCAGCATTGGTGGGAATGCACATTGGTACAGCCACTGTGGAAAACAGTGTGAAGGTTCTTCAAAAAAATTAAAAATAGAGCTACCCTATGACCCAGCAATTATACTGCTGGGTGTTTACCCCAAAGATACAGATGTAGTGAAAAGAAGGGCCACATTCACCCCAGTGTTCATAGCAGCAATATCCACAATAGCCAAACTGTGGAAAGAACAAAGATGCCCTTTAACAGACGAAGGATAAAGAATATGTGATCTATATACACAATGGAATATTATTCATCCATTAGAAAGGATGAATACCTAACTTTGCATCAATATGGATGGGACTGGAGGAGATTATGCTAAATGAAACAAGTCAAGCAGAGAAAGTAAATTATCATATTGTTTCACTTATTTGTAGAACATATGGAATAGCATGGAGGACATTAAGAGAAAGAAGGGGAAAATGGAGGTGGAGAAATCAGAAGGGGAGATGAATCAAGAGAGACTATGGACTCCCAGAAACAAACTGAGGGTTTTAGAGGGTAGGAGGGTGGGGACATGGGTTAACCTGGTGATGTGTATTAAGGAGGGTATGTATTGCATGGAGCACTGGATGTTATATGTAAACAATGAATCATGGAATACTACATCAAAAACTAAAGATGTACTGTATGGTGACTAACAAAACATAATAGTAAAATTTTTAAAAAATTAAAAAACTGGTGGAAGAAGAGGAATCAAGCATTTATCCTGACTTTATTTTATAAACTGTGTGTCAGGTAATCAAATAATTGATAGAAAAGTTCTCCTTAAAGTACTTCCTAATTTTTAAAGAGAATGTCAGTTTATAAATGAATTAATCATAAACTCAGTTGCCTGAGCCTGGGTTAAGGTGTAATGATTGATGGCATACAGGTATAAGAAAAAAAATAGGGATGATGGGAATGTTTTAAAACTAGATTGTGGGGCACCTGGTTGGCTCAGTTGGTTAAGCCTCTGCCTTCCATTCAGGTCATGATCTCAGGGTCCTGGGATCAAGTCCTGCACTGGGCTCTCTGCTCAGTGGGGAGCCTGCCTCTCCCTCTCTTTCTGCCTGCTGCTCTGCCTACTTGTGATCTCTCTCTATACATCCAATAAATAAATAAAATCTTAAAAAAATAAAACTAGATTATGGTGATGATTGCACAATTCTACAAGTTTACTAAAAATCATTGTAGTGTACATGATGATGGATGAATTTTTGATATGTAAATTATGCCCCAATGAATCTGTTAGGAGGAGAAACTCCAAGGAGCCAAATAAAATTGTTTACTTGGACTGTAATGATTGGGAACAAATCCATTTACAAACCAAGTGATGTCCACTTCTTTGCTTTCAGCAAAATTGAAAGTGTACTCAATCCAATTATCAGCTGGTAGGTCATTAAAAATAATTCTTGATGATAGATCACTATGTTATTTTTGGCATATAATGCTGAAGGAAGTTAAGTAATTGAGTGATATTGCTATAACAAATCTTGCATTCTCATGTACTGAGTAAATTTCCTCATTACTTGCATTTATAAACAAAAGAGACATAGGTTTTTTGATAAATTGTCTCATGACAGCAGTAAGTAATATTAATGCATACATATAAATTAATGACAAACTCCATTACATTTAGAAATGCATTTCAAATTGCATATTTAGTTTTAATGTTTAATAGTTATTAATAAAAATTATATATTTAGGTTGTTTTGATCAAGAGTCTATGAATAATAATAATAACCCAATCTAGAAAAAAAAAAGTTGTAACCTACAACTTTATAATGAGAAGATATATAAAAAATCAAATGTCAGCATATTTACATATTTTATTGCACAGAGTATGATATGGTAATCAGCAAAATCCTTTCCAACATGAAAGCATAGTAAAATAACATTTGAATAAGGTTATGTGGGAGTCAGAGATGGGGAGTAGAAGTTCAGGTAGAAAAAGAAACTATAGGGATGCCTGGGTGGCTCAGTTGGTTAAGCGGCTGCCTTCGGCTCAGGTCATGATCCCAGCATCCCGGGATCGAGTCCCACATCGGGCTCCTTGCTCGGCAGGGAGCCTGCTTCTCCCTCTGCCTCTGCCTGCCACTCTGTCTGCCTGTGCTCGCTTGCTCTCTCTCCCTCTGTCTCTGACAAATAAATAAAATCTTAAAAAAAAAAGAAAAGAAAAAGAAACTATATAGAATTTTCAACTGTTAAGAAGAGATTTTTCATGAATTTTAAATGTTCAGTAATGGGTTTCACTCCAGTATTTTGTTTCCATTCAGTACATCTATAATATTGTTAGCTATATGCTTGTTTATACACTGTTGTACATGTAGTTCAAGAATAGGCAGAACTAATCAGTTGTGATAAAAGTCAAAATAGTGATTACCTCTGGGGTGTTTGCTCTAGGAGTTACATAGCCTTTAAAGAATATGAAAATACCTTCAATAAATAAATTAGCAGAACTGCATGACAGTATGCATATTCATCCAGCAGTACATTTAAGATCTCTGGACTTCATTGTATTTACTTATACCACAACAAATAAATTAAAATACAGTAATATATTTACAGAACATTGGGAATCAAATCTTTTGCAACTATTTAAACTCACAATGAAAAAAAAATCAAGAGAACATCAAAATATTTAAAGGGGTATATAGTGTCACCGTTCTTTTAGGAAACATGCAAGCAAAAAGTGTAAGAACCATTGAATTAACCTTCCTGACTCAAAGAACTGTAGCTACCTTCCTCTACTGTGCAGGTGCACCTGTCTGTAACAGTAGTTTTACTTCAACCTCCATAGTTGCCCCTATCTCCATTTCTAACCTAGGCTTCCCCAGCAGTCAGTAGCTCAGTGTCCACCTTAATTATTGGACTACACATCTCAGTAATGTAACCTGGCCCCCGGTGGAAGTCTACATTTGTCACATTGCATTCTGGACTGTGAGGTCATACATTCATTAACAGGAAGGGATAGAAATTATTTCGGAGCTTTGTTCATTGGAAGTTGTAGTTTTCCATGCACTCATTCTGCACTGGAAAACACACACACAAAAAAACAAAACAAAAAACAAATAAACTACACATGGTTTCAGAGCTGCAGGAGGTGGGAGGGGGGGAAGCTGACCTCTGTCTGAAGACACAGCAGGGACAGAGACATGTGAAGTAAATCTTGGTAGACCCTAGGAATTTGGCTAAGGACTATGAAAGGTAACTGGTATTACCAGATTAAAAACTAAACAGAATTAAATCAAAACAAAGCAAAAAACTACAGTTTTTTTTTCTGGATATAAAGGAAATGCTTTTTAGAAGAAAATAGGTAGAAAATACTGAAAAGTATGACTATGAAAATAAAAATCACAGGCAACCATGGCACCCAGATACATACATTTATATCACTTTATATACTGGAGTATGTTTTACCAATTCTAGCAGAGGCAATTAAACCTACACTAAAGACTATACTACTTGATGGAAGGATTTTAATTTCGATTACATAAACTCACTATGTATCCCAGTTTGGCTCTCTGGAAATACAAGTAATCAATTACTTGTTCTATAACATGTAGCATTTACTTGTTCTAATATATAAAATTTTTAAAACATTGAAACTAATATATGTATCCATAGATTTCTTATAATATATTAAAATATTGATATATTTAGTAACATATTTATAGGCTGAATTAAATGAACTAAGTTTCAGGGAATTTTCTATGTCATAAACTATAGAGACTGCATTTCTTTTTTTTTTTTCTTTTTTTTTTTTTAATTTATTTATTTGTCAGAGAGAGGGAGAGAGAACGAGCAAGCACAGGCAGACAGAGAGGCAGGCAGAGGCAGAGGGAGAAGCAGGCTCCCTGCCGAGCAAGGAGCCCGATGTGGGACTCGATCCCAGGACGCTGGGATCATGACCTGAGCCGAAGGCAGCTGCTTAACCAACTGAGCCACCCAGGCGTCCCGAGACTGCATTTCAAGATAAGTTAGAAAGCCCATTGTTAATCAAAAAATATATTTCAAGAACCAAGTATTATCAAAGTCTATATAAGATATATTCATTTGAAAATGCAATCTATTTGAAAATATATTTATTGCCATTTTTTGGACAAAAATATAAGTTAAAACTGACGGTGTTTCCTCATGGCCATAATACATGCAATGTGGTCAAAATCTGTCCAACGTGGGGGGGGGGGGCGGACAAGATGGCGGGAAACTAGGAGGAGGCACCATTTCAACCTGTACCCTAAAGTGAACTGATTACCTACCAAGGAACTACTCCGATCACCCATGAATTCAGCCTGAGATCAGAATTATAAATGTCTGGATCTCTATGGGGGCAGAAGATGCAAGTGGGCAGGTAAAGCTAAGTGGGATCATTGGATTGGTATCCGAAGATAAACAAAAGGGGGAGGGAGCCACCAGAAGTGACCCATTGGAAAGTAATACCCCAATACGATAGTCTCCTGCATCTGGGGACCAGCATTAACTTGGAGTCTGGTAGAAAGCACTCAAAAAGAACAAAGGATCACGGGGTGAAATTGTGGGAATTGGAACGATTAGGGACAGGAGCTTAAGTCCCCCACAGAGGACAGACACCCCTGGCGCTGAGCCAGAGAGAGTGCGGTGGAGAAACCAAGACTTGGTCCCTGAGCCGTGAGGAGACCTCCTAAGGGCACTTGGCGTGCAGGAGGGGCTGGGACCCTCACGCAGCAGAAACAGCCTTTTTGCAGCCCCCACGGCGTGCGCTGAACTATCAGAGCCTGAGACGCGCCCCACACCCTCCCCTGAGAGAGGTGCAGGGAAGCGACAGCCCGGAGCTCTCAGACCCGGAAAGCCTGAGGACTCCCAGCCAGGGCCAGCGGGAAAATTTCAGTGTGAGATCGCTGCCTGGGACCTCTCTGGTGGTCTGGAGCTGCCCAGACAGCCACCGCTGTCATGGTTTTGGGTACAAGCAGGAGTTCCTGTGTCCCTAAAGACCACAGCTAGGAACCTGCTCTGCCAGTGGCCAGTGGGGAGCCTGTGTGCTCTGCAGCACCCAGAGGGGAATGGACTGGGGCTTCTCTCTGGGAGGGAGGTCTGGGGGCAGTTTGCTTTCGTCTAAACCTCCAAGATCCATTGTGGGAAGCCATGTAAAGGCTGGAGACTAGAGCCAAACCAGGCCCTGACTTGTGTCTCCTTGGAAGGCTGTAAGGGTTAATTGACCTAAAGGCTGGAAAAGTTGAGTAGCACTGAGAAAGGGTCTGAGCTATTTGCTTTGTGCTCGCCTACGTGACTTCCCGCAGTAGACCGGTTAAGAACAAGGGCTTTGCGTAGACGTTGATGTACGCAAAGTTCCTGCGTAGGTCATGAGGTAGTTGCACGAGTCATAAACCACATCTGCTAATTTTTACCATATCCTTTAGAAATATCAAGTAACTATCTATATGTCATGCATGATTGATAGCTGATAGCAATATGTTCCTTAGATCTAAAGATCAATAGCAATGTGATGAGGACCAGCTGTAACAGTATTATGTTGACTATGATTAATTACTTCTTTGTTCCTTTCTATCCCAAACACTATATAAACTCTGATAGTTCCCTTAATAAAGTGACACTATTTGGACAACCTCCTCTGTGTCCTTCCTGCCCCCATCTCTTTGCGTCTTTTTTTCTAATCATCCCCTTACCCTCCTGACCCTTGTCGTGTTGTCACGCGGGCCGCGACAAGTGGCACCTGAACAGGGACTGTGGAGCACATTGGAGAGAAGTGCGCAGAAAAGTAAGTAGTTACAAACTTCCAGGTAAGAGAAGCCCAGACTATAGGGGTGACAGCAGGAGTAAAATAATATGGGGCAAGGTCATTCTGGAGAACAAGCCCTTTTCCTGATGGCATTGCAGACTCTTATGAAAAAACAGGGATCTAAGGTAACCAAAAGGGGCTTGCAAATTTTTCAGTACAGTGTCTGATTTATGCCCCTGGTTTCCAAAAGGAGGCACTGTTAGTTTAGAAATATGGCAAAAGGTGGGACAGGAAATAAAAAATCAATTAAAAATACGAGGCCCTTTGGCCTGTCCTGAGGGGACCATGAGAATCTGGGCAGACATTAGAGAGGCCCTAGATCCTCAACATTCGATTGAATTGGTGTCCCTCTCCTCCCAAAATTCGGAAGATATAATAATTGAGGAGCGAGAAATACTAGGTGAACATCCCAAAACAGATAGTTCTCCGCTCTCTCCAAAGTTGTTTGAGAGCATGACAGAATTACAACCACCTTTAAAAACTTGTCCTCCCTTAACCAGTGGAGGCATCGAGTTTTCTGAGGATGATGTTCCTCTCAATGATGACAGGGGGGTCTTTTTGACCACCAGACCACCCGACCCAACATTAACAATCTCTACTGAGACACAGACTGCACCTATTAATCATGTAGAGACACAGACCCCTCAAGAAATAGAGCCACCACAAATGTCAGGAGGATCAACCCGCGGTTTTCCTATTATGCAACACCCGCAATCTGGGGTTCCTTACAAAGATGGAGAACCAATGCCAAAAAGTATGTTCCCACTTCGCCGATATCCTGATGTATACCCTAAACAATTCCCTGCTGGCGTAAAGCCTCTAAAAATAACACCATTACAGCAAACATTATATCAGCCTCAACAAGCAGGGGAAGACACTTCTGCTTTCTCCGCATATCCAGTCACACAGGCAGAAAACGGGCAGAGAGTTTATAATAGTGTTAATTTTAAAATGTTAAAAGAGACCAAAATGGCCTCATCACAATATGGACCCACGGCCCCCTATACTCTTTCTTTGTTAGATGGAGTTGGTTTAGAAGCATTATGTCCTGGAGATTGGAAAGTCATTGCTCAAGCTTGTTTGTCCGGTGGCGATTATCTATTATGGAAAACAGAAATTTTTGAATGAGCAAATGAAATGGCTATTTACAATCATAGAACTAACATTCCTATTTCTTATGAGATATTGTCCGGAAATGGTCCTTATGCAGAAATACAAACTCAAATTAATTATCCGGAAATTGCATATCAACAGATATCACAATGTGCCTTAAAAGCCTGGAAACGACTTCCTTCTTCTGGAGCACGCACAGAAGAAGTATCTAAGATCAGACAAGGACCAGATGAGCCTTATCAGGATTTTGTAGCTAGGTTATTAAAGGCGGTGGGCAGAATAGTAGTGGATGGTGAAGCAGGAACTATAATTGTAAAACAACTGGCATTTGAAAATGCAAATTCTGCTTGTCAAGCCGCTGTTTGCCCCTGGAAAAAGACAGGGACTTTAGAGGATTACATCCATTTATGTGCAGAGATAGGCCCTTCCTATATACAAGGAGTTACACTTGCTGCTGCATTAAAGGGAATATCCCCCATAGAAATGCAAAGGCTTATGATGACAAAAGACAGTAAGCAAAAACGCCTTTGTTTTCAGTGTGGTCAGTCAGGACATTTTTAAGCTCAATGTCCACAAAACAGCAGGGCCATTTCACCTCAAGGAAAAAAAACCCTCCCTACATCAATCTGTCCAAAATGTCAAAGAGGTTTTCACTGGGCGAATGAATGTAGATCACAAAGAGACAAGTTCGGTAACATCATCTTGTGAAACTTGAAATGGGGCTCACTGCAGCCCCAACAAACAATAGCAGCCATGATTCCTCACTCACCCATGTCAGGGCCAACACCTCTGACCTCCCAGGCATCGACAAATTATTCAGAGGTACCTCCTCCAGTGCAGGATTAGATTTAGCTCCTGACACTCCCATTTTTATGGAGGCAGGACAAACCCCTATCGCAATAGCAATACTATTACAGTAGTAATAGTATCTACTAATATTACAGCGCTACAGTAGTAATACTACTGGAATTTGGGGTCCCTTGCCTAAGGGCACTTGGGGATTACTTTTAGGAAGGTCTAGTTGGACTATGAAAGGGTTAATAATACATCCTGGGGTAATTGATGAGGATTATAAAGGAGAAATTAAAATTATGGCCACCTTGAGAGAGGGAATACTCTCATTACAGCCACGATTACCCATTGCACAATTAATTATAATTCCTAGAACTAATACCCAAAATCCAGCAGTAAAGGGAAGAAGAGATACTGGAGGTTTTGGCTCTACAGACATATGTTGGGCCCAACTGATCTCCACAGATAAACCTTATTTAACATTAAAAATTCAAGGAAAATCTTTTCTCGGTTTGGTAGATACAGGTGCAGATGTATCTGTCATAGCTAAACCTCATTGGCCTAAAAACTGGCCACTCATAGATTCTGATATATCCATTAAAGGAGTAGGACTTGCACACTCCCCTCAACTAAGTGCAAATTTTTTTAATTGGTCCACAGCAGAGGGTCACAGGGGAATATTTCAACCCTTTGTGTTACAAATAGATCTCAATTTATGGGGAAGAGATGTGCTAACTGATATGGGGGTCACATTAAATTCAGCTCCTGCCCCTGTATTTCGACAATCTTCGACAGCTTTAGCCATCATGGAAAAAATGGGTTATAGCCCTGGTAAAGGGTTAGGAAAAAACCTACAAGGCAATCCTTTGCCTATATCACCAAAATCCCAGACCTCAACGGTTGGTCTGGGTTTTCCAAAGGGCCACTGAATCTTCCCCATGCACTGCCTATAGAATGGAAAAATAATGACCCTGTATGGGTGGATCAGTGGCCCCTACCTAAAGAAAAATTAGAGGCAGCAGCAGAATTGTCTTATGAGCAACTGTTTTTGGGTCATTTAAGAGAATCTTATAGTCCATGGAATACACCCATATTTGTCATTAAAAAGAAATCAGGTAAATGGAGACTTTTACAAGATTTGAGAGCTGTCAATGCTACAATGAAACCCATGGGAGCTTTACAGCCTGGACTTCCAACTCCCTGTGCCATTCCTTTACAATATAAATTGATTATTTTAGATTTAAAAGATTGTTTTTATACTATCCCTTTGGCCCCAGAGGATTGTGAAAGATTTGCATTTACTATCCCTAGTGTCAATCATAAGGAACCAGCTAAACGTTATCAATGGCAAGTCCTACCTCAAGGCATGGCTAACAGCCCCACCTTGTGTCAAGAGATTGTCTCGTGAACCCTTTCTCCCTTCTGTAAACAATTTGAGCCCGTTGTTTATTGCATCCACTACATGGATGATATTCTTTTAGCAGCAGAATCTGAAAATCTTTTACAACAAGCCTTCTCTTTTTTAGTAGAATAATCACAACGTCTTAATTTAATAATAGCACCTGAAAAGGTGCAACGGATGGAACCATTCGAATATTTGGGGTGTATCATAGAAAACAAAAATATTCGTCCCCCAAAACTCTCTATAAGAACTCAATCATTACGTACATTACATGATTATCAAAAACTGATGGGGGACATCAATTGGATAAGGCCTTTCTTACATATTACTGCAGATGACTTAAAACCTTTATTTGATGTTCTTAAGGGAGATAGTTCTCCTTCGTCCCCCCGAACTTTATCTGAAGAAGCAAAAAAGGCCCTACAATTAGTTAATGATAAATTATCTCAGGCTCAAGTTAATCAATATGACCCCACCATGCCTATCTATTTAATATTATTGATGCCTTCTTCATTTCCTGCTGCAGTAGTGTGGCAAAATCAAGGGCCTTTAGAATGGATCCATCTAGCATTACACCAGTTGCATGTAATTAATGAATATATTGAACTATTGTCACAGTTAATATCTAAGGGCAGACAAAGAATTATACTCATCATGGGAAAGGAGCCAGATTTTATCATATTGCCCATGCTGACTGTGGACAAGGTACAGAATCTTTTCATTTCTAATATTAATTGGCAGATAGCCCTTTCTAACTTTCCGGGACAAATTAAATATCACTTACCCTCAGATAGACTTCTGCAATTTTTTTCAACCACTTCTGTTATTGGCTCCACTTCTGTTGTATTTAATCCTTTATCTGCTGCCATAAATGTATTCATAGATGCAGACAAATCAGGTCATATTGGTATTTATAAAGAATCTCCATATGCTGAAAAAGCCTATCAAGCATATTATCCTACCAAATTGGTTCAAAGAGCTGAACTAAAGGCTGTACAAATAGCCTCAGAATTATTTCCTGAACCTTGTAATCTTTATACATACAGTCATTATGTAGTTCGAGCCATTCCTACTCTACCACAAGCTTATATTTTAACTAATGATGAAGAGATGTATCATTTATTTACTAATATTCAACAACTGTTAAATAAAAGACACAACCCCATTTTTATCGTGCATATTAGGGCACATACTAAATTGCCAGGGCCATTAACTAAGGGAAATGCTATTGCTGATACCATAACGCATGCCTATTCTTTAACAATTGACAAATTTAAACAGGCAACACAAAGTCATGCTCGTTTTCATCAAAATGCAGCTGCCTTAAGACGGCAATTTCACATAACAAGGGAAGAGGCAAGACAAATTGTTAAATGTTGTTCAATGTGTCCTATACATCATCCTCAACCAGCCTATGCTGTAAACCCTCGCGGCTTAATGCCTGATCATTTATGGCAAATGGATGTCACTATTTTTCAGCCTTTTGGCAAATTAAAGTACATTCATGTATCTATTGACCCTTTTTCTGGCTTCATTCATGCTACTGCTCATTCTGGAGAAGCCTTTACAGGTGTACAAAATCATTTATTTTCTGCCTTTTCTCAGCTGGGGACGCCTAAAGCAATAAAAACTGACAACGGTACGGCATATAGTTCCCAGGCTTTTCAAAAATGTTGCTCAACATTTCACATTACACATTCCATGGGAATCCCTTAAAATTCACAAGGACAAGCCATCGTAGAACGAGCCAATAGTATATTAAAATCTTATCTCAAAAAATTAAAAGAGGGGGAGATACTACAGGGGAAGATAAAATATTCACCTAATATGCATCTCAATTTAACCCTATATGTTTTAAATTTTTTAAATGTTGATGATATTGGCCGCACTGTGGCCGAGCGCTTTTGGCATCCTGATTTCTCACCACTCCCTTATGCTAGGTGGAAGGATCCGTTAACAGGCATCTGGAAGGGACCTGACCCAGTCTTCCATAAAGGGTGAGGGTTTGTTTGTATTTTTCCACAGGATGAGAACACCCCGCGGTGGCTACCAGAAAGATGGGCCGACTCCTCGCCCCTTCGCCAGAGGATTGCAGCGCTGACTCTAACCTGAATAAATCAGCGGAGGCGAAGGAGACGATTGCCCCACTTTCGCCAGGAATGAATGAGGCAATTAGTGGCTCAAGCCATTAGACTTGCCACACCACTTCAGTCTAACGATACTCTTCTAGTCATTTTATATACGTTACTGACATTGATTAATGCACCTGTAACTCAGGCCACTCATTATTGGGCCTATTTACCTGATCCCCCATCTGTCCGACCAGTCACCTGGGATGACCCTACCCGCCGAGTACATACCAATGCTTCAGAGTATTTTGGGGGAATAGATTCAGAGGGCACACCGCATGCTGAATATTATATAAATTGGACCGGAGTCTCTGTTCAAGTACCCATTTGCTTTCAGGTTCCTTCCAAAGAACAAGTTATTATGAATGGGTTCATGTTAGTGAAGCAAACCCCACATATAGTATCATATTTAAAAGTGGTTACACAAACTGGTGCACTTACCAAGCATATGGAAAAATGGGATATTTATGAGCTTTCTGGAGAAGATTTTCCTGATTTCCCTAAAATAGGCATGCACCCTCCTAAGCATTATGTTTGTCCTCAAAAACTTAATTTCTCATTCCCAGGCCCCCTTCGGCGAGAATGCATTCAAGAACAGCCACGAGTTATTTCTCCAAATGGGGTACCCAGCCTATCTATTACTGATTGGTCTAAACTTCCACCAGATTCTAATGATATGACCATTCCATATCCCTCAGATCAAAAATTGGTTCAATTACATTTACATAATGTCTTCCCAGAGGATTTTTCTCTACAGGGGAAATGATTCATCCTGAATTATGGAAACTTGCAGTAACTATGGGACCGGTGACCATAACCATGGAAGACAACAGTTTTGCCTGATCATCTCAGTTTAAGTTCTCTACTCGAGCTTGTGTACCAAGACCCTTTCTGCTGATAGTGGGACCTGGACTAATTTTGCCCCACACCTTCAGTGCACCTCAAGGATGTTATATGGCTTATCATATTCAATGTACCAATTGTATTCTTACTAAATGTGTGCCTATTTCCCTACCAATCAAGAGTTCTGATCCTATTATGGTATTTTTACTCATGCAGCCGCCTTATGTATTATTGCCAGTAGAGGTAGAAGGACCATGGTATGCTAACTATGGATATCAATTTGCATTAGAATTACAATCCCAGGTTCGTAGAATTAAATGGTTCTTAGGATTGTTGGTAGCAGGTGTAGTCGCCTTAGTAAGTCTAATAGCCATCACTACTGTATCTGAAGTAGCACTTACTCAAAATGTCCATACAGCACAATACGTTAATTCTTTGGCAAAAAATGTCTCTCATGCCTTGTCCACACAAGAACACATTGATCAAAAAATTCTCAGCCGTCTTGATGGTTTAGAGGAAGCTGTAGAATATTTAGGTGGACAATTGTCTATACTCAAAACCCAAACGTCTTTAATACGCCATGGGGGATTTCAACACATTTGTGTTACTCCTTTGGAAGCTCAAAATTATTCTTGGGATATGATAAAACATCATTTACAGGGAATCTGGTTTCATAGTAATGTAAGCCTTGATTTAGCTGATTTGCAATGAGAAATAGCAGATATAGGTCATGCCCAGTTAGATATAACAAACCCAGCTGACATGGTGACTCAAATATTAGATGGATTACATGGGTTCAATCCTGGAAACATTTTAAGATATTCCTTCTGGTTCATTACAGGATTATTTCTCTTACTATCCTTAGTGTGTTTTTTATGGTGTGTTTTTATGACTCGTTCAAGACGACAATGACATAACATGAAAGCACAGATGTATTTGATTGATCTAAAAACAAAGAAAGGGGGAAATGTGGAAAGCCATGTAAAGGCTGGAGACTAGAGCCAAACCAGGCCCTGACTTGTGTCTCCTTGGAAGGCTGTAAGGGTTAATTGACCTAAAGGCTGGAAAAGTTGAGTAGCACTGAGAAAGGGTCTGAGCTATGTGCCTTGTGCTCGCCTACGTGACTTCCCGCAGTAGACCGGTTAAGAACAAGGGCTTTGCGTAGACGTTGATGTACGCAAAGGTCCTGCGCAGGTCATGATGTAGTTGCATGAGTCACAAACCACATCTGCTAATTTTTACCATATCCTTTAGAAATATCAAGTAACTATATGTCATGCATGATCGATAGCTGATAGCAATATGTTCCTTAGATCTAAAGATCAATAGCAATGTGATGAGGACCAGCTGTAACAGTATTATGTTGACTATGATTAATTACTTCTTTGTTCCTTTCTATCCCAAACACTATATAAACTCTGGTAGTTCCCTGAATAAAGTGACACTGTTTGGACAACGTCCTCTGTGTCCTTCCTGCCCCCATCTCTTTGCATCTTTTTTTCTAATCATCCTCTTACCCTCCCGACCCTGGTCGTGTTGTCATGCGGGCCTCGACAAACCATCGGGAGCTGCCAAGGGGAGAGAAAACAAATGAACAGGCATAAAAACCTCCAGAGAACAAAAGCCTGAAGGGCCGGTTTCCTCAGAGCCCACCTCCTTGAGGGGGGCGGGAGGACATAACTCAGGTAACACTGCCTGAAAACCCACGCGGCAGGCCCCTCCCCCAGAAAGCCAACCGGGAGAAAACAAAAACCAAGAAGAGAACAATTACTACTACTCCATAGATACAACTTTTAATTTTTAATTCCTTCGCACTATTCTGGTTCATTTTTTAATTTTTTTAAATTTTTTTAATTTTTTATGTAGATTTTTTAGCTTATTTACCATCACAATGAGATGTCCAGTAAACCAAATTCCATAATAACCTTTTAACCTGAACTTTTTGATACATACACCCATGTTTTTCTTTTGCTTTTCTATTTTTTTAATTTTACTTTAGTTTAGATCATTTTTTTCTTTACTTTTATTTGTTAATATTCATATAGAGTTAAACTTCAACGTAATCCCCTTTCCCCAATCAATGCTACCACATAGGTAAACCAATCTTTAATCCCCTGTTATCTTAGGAAAGTTGTGTCCTTTAAAAAAGATATCAAGATACATACAGGAAGAATTGAAATAAACTTCCTTGCCCACACTGAGAATTTGTAACCACTCTCCCATCCTTTTCTTCCACCAGTATTTCTGTGTATTTGTGTTTGTCCTGGTAGTATATAAATAATACT
This sequence comes from Mellivora capensis, assembly GCA_004024625.1. NCBI lineage: Eukaryota > Metazoa > Chordata > Mammalia > Carnivora > Mustelidae > Mellivora > Mellivora capensis. Next base: position 18,271 of record PISX010015643.1, read on the forward strand.
TGGGGTTCTTTTTGACGAGGTTCTTTTTATATTTGTTTGTTTGTTTTGCTTCTACATATATATGTATATATTTTTTTCTTCTCTTGTCATATAGTTTTATCAGTCTTTTTGTTTGTCTGTTTTGGATTGTATACTTCACAAACTTTACCTTGGGGCCCATTTGGGCTGAGCCTTCTCTTTTATCTTTCTTTCTTTTTCCTCTCTCTCTCTCTCTCTCGCTCTCTTTTTCTTCTTTCTCTCTTTCTTTTTTTCTTACATTTGGGTGGGGACTCTTGATTGCCCAGAAGCATTCCAGGATGGACCTGAACTGCACCATGGCCAATACATCCAGCTTCATCCGTTCAGCCATCTCTCACCAAAATGACTAGGAGGAGGAATGCCCAGCAGAAGAAAAATTCAGAGGATGGGACTTCTGCAACAGAACTAATGGCTACTGACATAGACATTATGTTGGAAATGGAATTGAGGCTAACAATTACCCAGGCAATAGCTAGGTTGGAGAAAGCCATGAATGACCAAACAGGATTGATTAGGGCAGAACAGAAAGCCACCAGGGATGATGTTTACAAGGCTCTCAATGAGTTCCAATCTAATCTAAATTCTCTAAAAGCTAGGGTAACCAAGACAGAAGATAGAATTAGTGATCTGGAAGACAAACAGATAGAGAGAAAGGATCAGGAGGAAGCCTGGAACAAACAGCTTAGAAGCCACAAAAACAGAATCAGGGAAATAAATGATGCCATGAAACATTCCAATGACAGAATTTTTGGAATCTCTGAAGGGGAGGAGAAAGAAAGAAGTCTAGAAGATACAGTGGAACACGTTCTTCATGAAAATTTTCCGATTCTCGCGAATGGAACCAGCGCTCATGTATTACAGGCCGAAAGTTTCCCCCCCAAGATTTTGTTTCTCAAAACACCTCGAGACACCTGATAGTAGGAATGAGGAATTATAATTGTAGAGAAACTCTCTTGAAGGCAGCTAGGACAAAGAAGCTCTTTACGTACAGAGAAAAGCCCATCAGAATAATGTCAGACCTGTCCACAGTAAACTGGCAAGCCAGAAAGGGCTGGCAAGATATATTCAGGGCATTAAATGAGAAAAACATGCAGCCAAGAATACTTTATCCAGCAAGAATGACATTCAAAATGGATGGAGATATAAAGAGTTTCCAAGACCGGCAAGGCTTAAAAGAATATGTGACCACCAAGCCAACACCACAAGAAATATTAAGGGGGGTTCTATAAAAGAGGAAAAATCCTAAAAATATCATTAAACAGAAATATAGAGACAATCTACAGTAGAAAGACTTCAAAGGTAACACGATGTCAATAAAAACGTATCTATCAATAATCACTCTCAATGTGAATGACCTAAATGCACCATAAAATGACACAGGGTTGCAGATTGGATAAAACAACAGGACCCATCCATATGTTCTTTACAAGAGACCCATTTTGAACCTAAGGATACACCCAGACTGAAAGTGAAGGGATGGAGAAGCACCTTTCATGCCAATGGGCCTAAAAAGAAGGCCAGGGTAATGATTCTCATATCAGATAAATTAGATTTTAAACTAAAGACTGTAATCAGATATACAGAAGGACACTACATCATTCTTAAAGGGACTATCCACCAAGATGATCTAACAATTGCAAATAGTTATGCCCCCAATATGGGAGCAGCCAATTACATAAGAAAACTATTAATCAAGATAAAGAGTCATATTGATATGAATACATTGATAGTAGAAGATCTTAACATGCCTCTCTCAGTAATAGATCATCCATGCAGAAAATCAACAAAGAAACAAAAGCATTAAATGACACAATGGGCCAGATGGACCTCATAGATATATACAGAACATTCCACCCTAAAACAACAGAATACTCATTCTTCTCAAGTGCACATGGAACCTTTCCCAGAATAGACCACATACTGGGTCACAAATCAGGACTCCATCGATACCAAAAGACTGAGATTATTCCTTGCATATTCTCAGATCACAGTGCTTTGAAACTGGAGCTCAACCACAAGGAAAAGTTTGGAAGGAACTCAAACACCTGGAAGCTAAAGACCACCTTGCTTAAGAATGCGTGGATCAACCAGGAGATCAAAGAAGAACTTAAACAATTCATGGAAACCAATGAGAATGAAGACACGTCAGTCCAAAACCTATGGGATACAGCAAAGGCGGTCCTAAGGGGGAAATAAATAGCCATCCAAGCCTCCCTCAAAAAAATGAAAAAGTCCAGAATACAACAGCTGTCTCTACACCTTAAAGAACTGGAGAATCAACAACAAATTAAACCAACTCCACACACAAGAAGGGAAATAATCAAGATTAGAGCAAAGATCAATGAGGTAGAAACTAGAAATGTAGTAGAACGTATCAACGAAACTAGAAGCTGCTTTATTGAAAGAATCAATAAGATCGATAAACCCTTGGCCACACTAATCCAAAAGAAAAGAGAAAAAGCTCAAATGAATAAAATTATGAATGAAAAGGGAGAGATCAAAACTAACACCAAGGAAGTAGAAACAATCATCAGAAGCTATTATCAATAGTTAGATGCCAATAAGTTAAGCAATCTAGATGAAATGAACATTCCTGGAAAAACATAAACTCCCAAAATTGAACCAGAAAGAAACTGACAACCTGAATAGACAAATATCTAGTAACGAGATTGAAGCAATGATCAAAAACCTCCCAAAAAAACAACATCCCAGGACATGACGGATTACCTGGGGAATTCTACCAAACTTTCAAAGAAGAAATAAAACTTATTATCCTGAAGCTGTTTCAAAAAATTGAAGCAGAAGGAAAACTTCCAGACTCTTTTTATGAAGCCAGCATTACCCTTATCCCCCAACCAGGCAAAGACCCCACCAAAAAGGAGAATTTCAGACCACTATCACTGAGGAATATGGATGCTAAGATTCTCAACAAGATTCTAGCAAACAGGATCCAACTGCACATTAAAAAATCATCCACATGACCAGGTGGGATTCATCCCTGTGTTGCAAGGATGGTTCAACATTCGCAAATCAATCAATGTGATAGAACAAATCAATAAGAGAAGAGAGAAGAACCACATGGTCCTCTCAATTGATGCAGAAAAAGCATTTGACAAAATCCAGGATCCGTTCCTGATTAAAACACTTCAAAGTATAGGGATAGAGGGAACATTCCTGATCTTCATAAAATCTATCTATGAAAGACCCACAGTAAATATCATCCTCAATGGGAATTAGCTCACAGCCTTCCTTTTGAGATCAGGAACATGACAAGGATGCCCACTCTCACCACTGTTGTTCAATATAGTATTAGAAGTCCTAGCAACAGCAATCAGAAAACAAAGAGAAATAAAAGGTATCCAAATTGGCAAGGAAGAAGTCAAACTCTCTCTCTTCGCAGATGATATGACTCTTTATATGGAAAACCCAACAGACTCCACCCCCAGACTACTAGAAATCATATAGCAATTCAGTAATGTGGCAGGATACAAAGTCAATGTACAGAAATCAGTGGCTCTCTTATACACTAACAATGAAAATACAGAAAATTAGAGAATCGATACCACTTACTCTAGCACCAAGAACGATAAGATACCTGGGAATAAACTTAACCAAAGAGGTAAAGGATCTCTACTTGAGTAACTACAGAACACTCATGAAAGAAATTGAAGAAGACCCAAAAGTTGGAAGACCATTCCATGCTCTTGGATCAGAAGAATAAACATTGTAAAATGTCTATACTGCCTAGAGCAATCTATACTTTTAATGCCATTCCCATTAACATTCCACCAGTATTTTTCAAAGAGCTGGAGCAAATAATCCTAAAATTTGTATGGAATTAGAAGAGACTCCAAATTGCTAAGGAAATGTTGAAAAACAAAAATAAAACTGGTGACATCACGTTACCAGATTTCAAGCTTTATTACAAAGCTGTGATCACCAAGACAGCATGGTACTGGCATCAAAACAGACACATAGAGCAGTGGAAGAGAGTAGAGAGCCCAGATATGGACCCTAAACTCTATGGTCAAATAATCTTTGACAAAGCATGAAAAAATATACAGTGGAAAAAAGTTAATATATGGTGCTGGGAAAAGTGGACTGCTATCTGTAGAAGAATGAAACTCGACCATTCTCTTACACCGTACACAAAGATAAACTCGAAATGGATAAAGGATCTCAACGTGAGACAGGAATCCATCAGAGTCCTAGAGGAGAACATAGGCAGTAACCTCTTTGATATCAGCCACAGCAACTTCTTTCAAGATATGTCTCCAAAGGCAAAGGAAACAAAAGCAAAAATGAACTTTTGGGACTTCATCAAGATCAAAAGCTTCTGTACAGCAAAGGAAACAGTTAACAAAACAAAGAGGCAACCCACGGAATGGGAGAAAATATTTGCAAATGACAGTACAGACAAAGGGTTGATATCCAGGATCTATAGAGTACTTCTCAAACTCAACACATACAAAACAGATAATCATGTCAAAAAATGGGCAGAAGACATGAACAGACACTTCTTCAATGAAGAGATACAAATGGCTATCAGACACATGAAAAAATGTTCATCATCAGTAGCCATCAGGGAGATTCAAGTTAAAACCACATTGAGATACCACCTTACACCAGTTAGAATGGCCAAAAGTAGCAAGACAGGAAACAACGGGTGTTGGAGAGGATGTGGAGAAAGGGTAACCTCTTACACTGTTGGTGGGAATCCAAGTTGGTGCAGCCACTCTGGAGAACTGTGTGGAAATTCCTCAAGAAATTAAAAATAGAGCTTCCCTATGACCCTGCAATTGCACTACTTGGTATGTACCCCAAAGATACAGATGTGGTGAAAGAAGGGCTATCTGTACCCCAATGTTTATAGCAGCAATGGCCATGGTCGCCAAACTGTGGAAAGAACCAAGATGCCCTTCCACGGACGAATGGATAAGGAAGACGTGGTCCATATACACTATGGAGTATTATGCCTCCATCAGAAAGGATGAATACCCAACTTTTGTAGCAACATGGATGAGACTGGAAGAGATTATGCTGAGTGAAATAAGTCAAGCAGAAAGAGTCAATTATCATATGATTTCACTTATTTGCGGAGCATAACAAATAACACGGAGGACATGGGGAGATGGAGAGGATAAGGGAGTTGAGGGAAATTGGAGGGGGAAATGAACCATGAGAGACTATGGACTCTCAAAAACAACCTGAGAGTTTTGAAGGGGCAGGGGGTGTGATGTCAGGGGAGCCAGGTGGAAGGTATTATGGAGGGTACGCATTTCATGGAGCACTGGGTGTGGTGCAAAAGCAATGACTACTCTTACGCTGAAAAGAAATTAAATTAATTAATTAATTAATTAATTAAATGTTTAAAAAATTAAAAATAAAATCTGTCCAACACTTAAAAATAAGTAAGGTCATAGAAGAGATAAAAACAAAATTCCAAGAGGTTCAGCTCTACAGTCAATCTCACTTTGTTTAGTTTATGAGTCCATATTTGCCTATTATGGAAATTCCTTTCATTTAAATTGTGGTGTTTCTCAGTCATTTTTAATGTTACTTTATTAATTGCTAAGCTTTATTTGTAAATCTAAAGTATTACTGTCAAGATATCTTTGAATTAAAAAATTGGAATCTGAAATCTCTTTGCAGTCTTTCATATTTAGTGAAATATTGCCACATCTTTCTAATATAGTGATTAAAAATTTCATGATAAGTATCTCCACAAAGATTTATTAACATCATTTGGATTTCAGAGAGATTTTCAGAAATATTCAGAACTATGGGATAATTTTACTGTAGAAAATAACTGGTACATAACCACCTCTAATTCAAAATTTCTGCTTTCCTATTTCAGCATCTATCATGGAATTAATTGCTTGCCTGCTGGAGAAAGTAAGAGGCAATTATTAGTAATGAATTCCTTAGTTTAATAATCTAAAATAAATTATTGAAACATTTGGCAAGGTTCTTAAGTGAGTTTGCATATTATTGATTTGCTTTGTCTTAACACTCTAGTAGCACATAAACAGTTACTATTCAAAGCATGGTGAATTATAATTTTACTTCACAGATGTTCAGGAAAAATTAAGAACAATGTGATTTGGGGCTGAGTTGCCATGCAGAAATTCTAATCCCTTTGACTCTCACTTTTCTCTTAAAAATAAATATCTAGCTTATTATTTAGATGTTCAAATTCTTAGGCAACTCTAAATATTGCCTAAATCCTAACTAAATAAATAGGATAGACAGACTTATTAAAATCTGACTGTAAATATGCAGAAAATGTAACATGTCAAAACACCATTTAATTATTTTCTACTGAATGACCACAGCAGTACTTCTTATACAGTAATGTACATATGAATCAACTGCATCATATTAAATTGCAGATTGATTCAGCCTGGAATGAGTCTTGGAATTCTACATCTCTAACAAATTCTCAAGTATGCTACTGATCCTGACAACTTTGACAATGGAGTAGAAAGTAATATTAAGTGCTGGGAAGACAAATGTAGGCCATAATACAAGCATATGGACAGAAAGTCCATCCGTATACTCCAGATACTCCCTGGTTTTCTCATCATACATAACACAGAGGTGGGCTTTCTCCCAAGTGGATTGGATCTTTTGGTTTCATGATTTTCCTCTAGGAAAATAATGAAATACAATCTCAAAATAAAAATGGGTGAATCAAGCCTTCCCAAGAGGAGATGCAGGTATAGAAAAACGTGGGAGCTTTAGAACACAAAGGATCTAGGTTAGAATTATGGTTCTGTTACTGCCCAGTCACCTTGGGCAAGACACATACATTTTCTGAATGGCTGATTTTTATCTCTAAAGAAGAGACAATAATAGCAGCCTAGTACTTTAAAGTTCCAGACACAGATCTAATTTTAAATGTATGACCTCATTTTGTCTTTATAACTGCATGAGATAGATACTATCATAATCTTCATTTCATAGAGTAGGAAATTAAAGACAGAGAAATCAAGTAAAATCCTCAAATCACAATGCTAGTATATAGTATCAGTGACATTGAAAGTCTAGCAGTTTAACTCCACATCCCACTCTTCACCACTATGCCATGTTTCCATTGCAGAGCTACTGTCAGCATCAAAGCTAACTAAGAAATAGAGGTGGTCAGGTGCAGTAGATGGACATCAAAAGATCTCCTTTAGAAGCCAAGCCTAGTAGGAGGAACCTAGGCTTGCCTGCTTCCTTAAACAGAGCTAAATAACTACAAATCATTTTGAATGCCCAAGAAATTGACCTGAGAACTGATAGAACAAAATGCACAACTAAAGGGAGGAAAGAGGGCTCATAGAGGAAGGTAGGATGAGGGGAGACATGGTTTGGGGGAGGAATGGATTGCAGAGGCAACTAATAGGAAGGAGACCTGATCAGGGGAAAGACAAGAGACATGGGAGTACACAGGTAAACAAACAAGGACAACACATCCTTAAAGCCATTGGCTGGGAAAATGACAGGGGCTGATTTTTGCGATTTTTTTTTTTTTTTTTTTTTTTTTTTTGCAACCGGTGGAGCTTGGCTCAACTACTGGAATTTTAGAAGTTCCTTGGCTTGGCTGGGATGGAGAGCTTGAGTTGTTGTTTTATTCCTAGAGAGGAGGCAGGCATGCAACTCTGGGGCAGAATGCACAATCTATGGATCAGCAAAGGCGCACAGGGAGAGGTTTTTCATACCTTTTGGAGCCCATCTATAAGAGATGGCATTGCCTCTCTAGGGACAGAAGAATCATTTCCCTCCCCTTCCCTTCAGCATATGTACCTATGTACCTGCTGAGGGTGGCTAAGACAGACATTGGCTGTTTAGCCTTCCTTGCTCCAAATACTCCAAATCCTACACCTGTGCTTTCTGTCATACCTATCCTTCTAGGTCAAACATGCATCAGCCCCAGTACAGAAAGACCCTTTCCCAGAGGACCATTGTAGGTCCCCACCACACGAGGTTCCTGAAGTCTGGAACTGTAAAAGTCAGCAGGCATGGATGGGATAGACCCCAAGGTGTGCTGCACTGCTCTAGGCAGACAAGTGACACAGAGACAGTGTGAAATCAGAGATCTGAAAAACACCTGGGACACATGGTGAAAAATTATTCCTTCCTCTGAATGTGCTTCCCTGAGAGCAGCAAGCATGGGCTCCCCTCTTAAGACAAAAGAGCTCACTGGCACCATCTGCCTCCCCCAGCATAAATAAAATTCAGTAAACAGCACAATGCCAACACTGGTAGACTAACCTGGTTACACCAAGTCCCATGCCCCTGTGCTCTGCTGATTCTGCTATTCTTGGGAAAGTGTGCCTAAGGACCAGCACAATGGGCCCCTTCATCAGAAGACTAACACAAACCTCTACATACATCATGTCCACTGAAATCAGAGCTCTGCAAAGCTTCAGTTCTAGTGGAAATAGCACACTACTACATATGGTAGTTGTCTTCAAAATACAGTGATTAAAAAAAAAAAATCCTGAAACCAGCAGGAGAAAAGAATTCCCTAACTTACAAAGGAAGACCAATAAAGTAGCAGCAGCTCTCTCCACAGAAATTTGGCTACCAGAAGTAAGTGGCATGATATGTACAAAGTGATGCATGTGAAAAATCTGCAGCCAAGAATGCTCTATTTAATTATGTTCTCATTTAGAAGAGAAGAGAGATAAAGAGTTTCCCAGATAAACAAAAACGGAAGGGGCTTCTGATCACTAAACCAGCCATATAAGAACTAGTAAAGGGGACTCTCTGAGTGCTAAAGAAAGACCAAAAAGAACAAAGACTAGAAAGTAACAGAGAAAATTTCCAGAAACCACAACACAACAAAATAAGAAATAAAATGTCACTAAATGCATACCTATCAATAACTACTCTGAATGTAAATGGACTAAATGCTCCAAACAAAAGACACCGGGTGTCAAAATGGATTAAGAAAAAAAAAAAAAAAAAAGCAAAACCCATCTATATCCTGCCTAGAAGAGACTCATTTTAGACTTAAAACACCCACAGATTGAAAGTGAGGGGAATAGAGAAGCATAATATTATGCAAATGGATATCAAAAGAAAGCCAGAGTAACAATACTTATATTAGACAAAGTAGATTTTAAACCAAAGACTGTAACAAGAGATGAAGAAGGGTACAATATCTCTTTGGTAAGAGATACATAATCTCTTTGGTAAGAATACATTAATAGTAGGAGACTTTAACATCCCACTTACATCAATGGACAGATCATCTAAGGAGAAAATCAACAAAGAAACAATGGCTTTGAATGACACACTAGACCAGATGGACTTAACAGATATATTCAGAACATTCCATCATAAGGCAGCAGAATACACATTCTTTTCAAGTGTCTATGGGACATTCTCCAGAATATATCACATACATTAATAAAAGAAAGGATAAGAATCATATGATCCTCTCAGCAGATGCAGAAAAAGTATTTGACAAATTAAAACATCAATTCATTATAAAACCCCTCAAGAAGTAGATGGAACATACCTGAACATATGAAAGACAGTACATGGAAAACCCACAGCTAATATCATCCTCCATGAGGAAAAACTAAGATCTTTCCCTCTACAGTCAGGAAAAAGGGATGTACATTCTTGTGATGGTTATTTAACGTAGTACTGAAGTCCTATCCTCAACAATCACAACAAAAATAAATAAAAGGCATCCATATCAGCAAGGAAGAGGTCAAATTTTCACTCTTTGCAGATGACATGATACTCTATGTCAGTCTGTCAGTCAAAGAAAGACAAATACCATATGATTTCACCATATAAATTTAAGAAACAAAATATATGAACATATGGGAAAAAAAACAGAGTCAAACCAGAAAACAAACTCTTAACTTTAAAGAGAAAAATGATGGTAACTAGAAGGGAGGTGTGCTGGGGGATGGATTAAGTGGGTAATACATTAAAGAGGGCACTAGTAGTGATCAGCACAGGGTGTTGTATGTAAGTGTTGAGTCACTAAATTCTATGCTCCAAATTAATATTACACTGTATATTAGCCAACTATATTTTAAGTAAAAAAATGAAGGAAAAAAAAAGGTCCCTTTTATAACTTCTAAAACTGATATTGAAGACTATGGCCTACATGAGAGGAAAAGTATGATTCTTAACACTGAAACTCTAATTCATCAGAATCATGCCCAGGTAACAAGCAGTCATGGAACATCTAGGCCTTGCACAGAGGGCCTTGGCCTTACTACAAAACAGATGCAGACAGAACCCAAAGAGGATAGGTGAGGTAATCACTGAACTACACACACTCAGTTCCTTCTCCAATGGAGTTCCCTCCACATGGAAGAAAGCAAAAGAGGTAGAGTTCTATAAATGTTCTCCCCCAATAGAAAGATTCTATCTTTAATCTCTAGGTAAAGATTACATAATGACAATTATTATACATCTATGTTATTATTTGAGAATCTCAAATCAGACTTGCTATTCTTCTTTCAACTACCAATTAGCCATTAATCATGAATAATCAAGAGAGATAATTGATGCTGGACAAGTTACAAAATGCTAACAACAAAAGAAACCTGCCTAATGTTATACATAACAAAATAATCTGCTCAATTTTAAAATTGAAAAAGGAAGACCTACTAATAAAATCTTTTACACTTACAGACTATTAAAAGGGACATTTGGTATCATTAATCAACATTCCTATGACATGTTCCCAAGCTTTTATAAATACTCTGAGTTTGAGGGGAAAAAATACTCCTGAGAGAATCATATAAATATTTCCCAATTAGAAAATAATAAAAAATATATGAATTGGTAAATAGAAGTATCAGAAAAATGTGAAGAAACCAAGGAAGCATAAGCTAACATAACACTAAATTGTGTGTTCTGTAAATCCAGTTCATTTACTATTGGTTGCTATACCTTGGACCTTATTGTTCAGGGCTGACTTACTGAAAATTAACTTGAAATATTGCCTTGGGTGTTTTATTTCCTTACTCCTACTGTACTTGTTCTTTGAGCTAATCTAGCTCTCTGGTCCCTTCATCCTTTCCTTTCTCCTCAAGCCATCAGCTCCCTTCCAATCTCACTTTCCTCCCTATTTAACCTTGACCCTATGATCCATCTCTTTACTCTCCTATTAACAACCTCTGCTCCCTTGTTTCCATGTGTTTGCACTGATATTGACCTTCAAATTCCAAAATCTGGATCAATCCAACCTAATAACTCCCTCAAACCTACCTTAGGTCACTAAGATGGGCTATCTCACCAAAATGTCAATATTGGTACAACTACAAATTTATAGATTCCAACCACAGCTGAGCTCTCAGCAAAGCAGATTAATTTATTTAAGTGTCCCCGGGAAGATCCTTCTTCCATTCCCCACATAATCTATTATTTGTAGTTTTCTACTCATCTCAGAGAAGAGTAGAAATCATCACAGTTCACTATTTTTCTCAGAAAATAGATGTCTTAAGGGGAAAATTACTGCAATTTCCTGTTTCTGACCTGCAAACTTATCTGTACATATGTATAACCTTATTTCTACTGGTTCAGTCTTTTTTCTTTCAAAGATGAATGTTTCTGCCCATGCACTGGGCTTTATTTTTTCTTGTCTCCTCTGAAATCTTGCTCTAACTACTTTTCTCATTTACTATATTTTCAATCTATCCTCTATTTTCTGTCTGGTTAACTTCGGTCTATAAATATTTCAGAATCTTTGCACACCAAAATATTAAGCCCTTGGCCCTTCCCTTTTCTAATTACTAATCCCCTTCCACTTTCCTTAATGGTTAACCTTAAAAGTTTTTTTTTCTTTTTATACTCACAGTTTACATTCCCTCACTTTTCATTTGATTTTATTTCTATCTAGTCCAGCTTTTGTATCCACTACTACATCAAACCTGCTCCAACCATATCCAATGTATCAGTCAGGGCTCCATCAGGAAAGAGATAGCATCCTAAAATTTGATGATTTAATGATAATGCAATAAAGGGATTATTTATAAAGATGTAGACTGGGCGAAAGGAAGCAACTGTAGAATCCTAGGGCTAGAAACAGTGGGATCACTTTAACATCCTTCAGGCTAAAGGAGCAAGAGAAGGAAGCAGCTCCTAAAACCTGGAAATGGAGAAAACTGTCCAAAGGTAGACACTGGGCAGAGGCTGTGATTTTCCATCATTTTTCTGTCATGGAAAAATCTAGTATATGCTGACCACAGGGAGGAAATAAGGTGAATAAATATCCAAACCTCACATTCCTCCTTCCTTCAGATCTCCTGCAAGAACTCCCCAACATGTGAACCTAAATCAAAGTCCATTAATGAATTTTATACACATAAGTTTCCCAGGAACAGATTAGAGTGCAGTGGACAAGGATGAATGGTGGCTCTGGAGAGGTCTATAGAAGACAGCACATCCATGTTCCCAGATCCAATGACCACTTTGTAATTCTAAACTTATTTGAAAACTGCAATATTTGACACTGTGGTTTTCTCTAATCATTTAAAAATTCTCCCTTCCAATGATTTATGCATTTTTGTCCTTTAATATCTCTGACCTCCCTGATTGTTTTTTGATTTTTGTGTGTGTGTGTGTGTGACCTTCTCTTTTTCCTTCCTACCTCTTCCTACACTTATGGGTGTATTCCAGGATTTTGCCCTCAGCCTACTTGTCTAAAAATGTGGTCCTTAATTTGATACCAGTCACATCTAATATTTCAACTGTGTACTGACAAATCTCAAATCTACTTCTCTAGATCACAATTTTTCCAAGAGCAACAACCTATTTTTAATTTTCAATTGTTTAATTTCAATTTTTCAATTTTCAGGAATTTTCAATCTTTCATTAGACATTGTTTTCCAGATGTCCCACAAATATCTCCATTTCAACATGTCCAAAATATAACTTTCCTGTTTTCCCAAATAAAGCTATTCTTTTACAAACCTACTCCTCTTCCTGTGTTCCCTATTTCAGTCAATGAAAACTTAATTCCACTATCTGTTCAAGCCAGAAATATGGGTGATATCTTTATCGATTCCATCTCCCTTACTCCACATATCCAAGCAATTCCTAGGTCGTTTCAGTACTACGAGGGTGAAAATTTCTTACCTATTTTCTCATAATTCTACTCTCTTACATTAAGTCCATATTTCTCCCCTAGACCATTGCTGTAATAGTCTGATTTTTTTTTACTTCAAAGGTCAGTCTCCACTTAGTGTGCTACAGAATTATCCTTTAACAAGGTAAATATATTCATGAGATTCTCCTTAGAGAGCAAAATGGACAAGGTATTTTCTGATTTGGCCATTGCCTATCACTATGACTTCATCACCATTCTCTATGCAGATATCCAATAAATATGTGTGTAATAAATATATGATCAACAACATTCAGTTGCTTATAATAATTGTTACCACGTGTAGAGGAATTACTAAGTGTTAGACACTGTGCAAAATGCAAAGTGTAGGGTTCATTTCACTTAAGCCTTATGACAATTCTGCGATCCATGTATCGTTTTCCCTGTTTTACAAATGAGGGAATGCAGCTCAATAAAGTTATGTGCCTAAAATAACAAGGCTGGAAACTGACAAAGGTTGCATTTTAATCCAGAGCTGTCTGAACCCAAGGCTTATATATCTGGCAGTATACATGGGGCTTTAGACCCAGAGTTTGGAGTCAGATTACCTAAATTTTGTTCTTTGTTTAGAAAATTACTAATATTTATGATGATTTAAAGAAACTATGTTGAACCCTTGCAAAAGTGCCTGTCACTCTGTTAGTATGCCAAAAATATTACCATTATTGTTATATCCTAGGCTTTAAGGCTTTCTAGGACCTGAAAGAGTTAATTGACTTCTAAAGCCTCTACATTGGTTGTTTTTTTCTCTTCACCTTCAATAGCTTTTCTGTAGGAAACTTGAACAAGAAATGGTGCTGGTCCTCTATTCTGTATGGATAGATGTTTTTGTGATTTGTCCTGCATAACTGACCACCCAGACCTGCATATACACAGGCAGGCTAAGGAATATTGTTTGTGGGACTCATACTGTGTAAATAAACTTGGGAGTGTGGTTGTTTGAAATATATTTGAAATATATCTGGTCTCCAGGTCAGAGCTGACCCTTCCTTTCTGGATGCCAAGAGCTACAAATCTTGTCTCATATCCCCTCCTGCTCTATGCTGGGCTGGCCCCCCAGAATAGAATCCAGGAGGGAAGGAAGGCACACATAGCCCAGGTTCCTTGAAATTATAGGAACATGATAACATGGAAATGCAGCTCACTACAAAATGCATGTTGATGAACAAATGTGTAATTTCAAACCTTGTTATTTGCCCTGTAAATATGGCCCTTATGGGGATGGTCAGTGGGAAGTTTCACCTGAAGGAAGGACACTCTGCCCAGGCCTCTAAGTTGGGACTCAAGCTTGGCTGTCTCCACGGGCTTCTCCAGCTGATGAGGTTGGATGTTGAAAGTACCCATCCGTTTTGATGTCACTTTGCCTTATTCTTATTTATTACCTACTATTACCTTCATCTATGTGTAGATTCTTTCCTCTTCTGTTTCTGTTAGGATTCTGTGAAAATAACAGTTTTCTTTCCTTTTTGAAACTGAAACACAACTGTTGTGAATCTTTTGTTCAGAAGAACCTCATTCTGCCTATAAGGCAGATTTTGTCTAAAAAGGGACTTCAATGTAGTTTCCATAGGAATTCAATACCATATCACCTGCAGCCTCACAGTGAGAACTAATCTTTTTGAGCAATCACTTTGCAAGACAACTCAAAACCTCAAGTCCAGGTATACTTACTCATTTTGTAGGGTATGAGTGGAATTGTTGCAATTTTTGTCTATTTGTTTACCTTTGAAGGAAAGGTAGAGGAACCAAACTGCCTTTATGAATGCTTGGAAAAAATATATAACACATCAATAGTAAATCAGTTTGTGAATGGTTTTGGTTTTATGCTAAACACACACACACACACACACACACACACACACACACCTTTCTTTCTCCTACCCCACTTTCTGTATTTACAGCATGAATGAATCATACAGCACCATGATTACCTACACAATAAAGAAAGAGCAGTAGCATGTGTCCCTTCTGTCACTGCCAGCAGTTCTCAACTCCAGTGCTCTCTGCCCTAGCCACCTGATGAGAGGGCAGCTCAATTAAATGACCCTGTCATTTGCATTACACTGCAAGTGCATTTTCCTTTTCAATATCTTGTCCCAGAACCTCCTGAAAAACAGCACACTTCAGTTTGTACTGATGAAGTAAATTAACCATTCATGCTTTTCCTTCTCTCTCTCTTTGTTTTTGTTTTTGTTGTTTTTCTGTTTTGGCTTAAGAATTAAAATAGTCTTCTTTTCCCTAACAGTTTTTCACTAAAATCTACTCTGGACATAACTCATTTTTAGATATTATTATTCCCTTTTATCCCTCTTTCCCTCTCTAAGCTCACATAAGGCAGTTAAAACAGTTAGTTTAAAAAAAATTCTTGCTCCCTTGCATTGTGCCAGACACTGCATAGGGCACTGAGCGTTCAGAAAGGAATTATATCTACTTCCTGACCTAAAGGAGCTTACACTTCAGGAAAAGCAGTTGCCATCTCTTAGGTAGTTTAATACCATGGGATCAGTGAAATTGGTCATCTTTAAGTAATTTAGAGATAGGTGGACCCAGAAGAACACATTATCAGAATGCTTTGCCTTTAATTCAGGAGATAAGCATAATCCCAATGTAATAATATAGGGTTTTCATAAATTGAATCAGTATCATTATAATAAGATAAGCTAGAAATAGTCAAGGTTTTTGCTTGACTAGATTTTTTTCTATTTTTTTTTATAATAAACAGTTTCTTTCAGGCTCAGACCAGAAGTCTGTGGGTCTTGAAGACTTCTATGTACTTGTCAATTTTCTTCATGTCTTTTTAGACTGTTTCCATAGCCTCACAAGCTGCTTTTTCTTCTAGTAATGGCTCTTGGCCTTTTCCTTCTTCTTCTCCTTCAGGGTGGCTATTATTGCCTGGTGCTTCCAGGCAACCTCATGAGCCAGATGGCCCTGGTAAGCAAACGTTTCTGTAGGTTTCAGATGCACCACCTTGAGGGCAGCAGAAACCACCATTCACTTTTTATTGTCATAGGGTAGCAGTATCCCAACAAACACCTTGAGGTGGTTCAGGGAAGCCTGATCTTACTTGATCTTGTGGGGCAGCATGCCTTGCACTGTCTGGCAAAAGATGTGGTTACGTGCTTGGAAGTATAAGCAATTCTTATTCCATGCCAGTGTAATGGTTTCACTTATCTCAAAGAAGAGAGTGAAATAGAATGATATGCTATTCCCATATAATCCAAAGCAGATATTTTTGCTTAAAGATAGCTAGTTTGTATGACTATGAGCCAAAGCAAAATTCACTAGGTCATCAGGAAAATCAATTGAACAATCTCTACAACTGGTTCTGGATAAAAATATAAATTATGTCACTGTGACTTTTGACACAGTGTATCTTATCACTTTTTGAAAGAAGGGTAGGAAATTTTTATTTTATACATCTTATTAACCATACTGCCTGGTTTTCAATAGCTTTTTATACTTTATTTTTTAAATTTTTATTTAAATTCCATGTAGTTAACATACAGTCTAATATTAGTTTCAGGTGTGCAATATAGCGATTCAACACTTACATACAATAACTGGTGCTTATTGCAAGTGCATTTCTTAATCCCCATCACCTATTTAACCCATCTACCACCCAGCTCTTATCTATTAAAATATTTGTTAAACTTATTTCTCTTATCTCTTAGCTATCAAGTGCCTTCCTGTTACCCTTACTGCTCTTCTATTCCAGAAAAAGAAACATCATATATACTAAAGATTACCAATAAAGAAGTTCTATATATCAAGTACTTTTAGTATCCTCCTAGAAATAATTGGATTTCAAAAGAAGACTTTTGAGAGGGTATAATGTTTAACATTGTGTTTTTCATACCACATCATGCAGCTGGCCATTTTCTCCTTAAGTTAGTTCTGTAATCTTATCAGCCCTGGGTTCTGACCAACAGTTGTTTAAGAAGAAAATCTCTAGGCTTCTGGAGCACAAAGCACCTCTGGACCCTAGTGAGCCAGGCTTAACTAGGATACAAATGAGTTGGTGGTTATAAGTTCCCCTTTTCTTATTACTGCCTCATAGAAGCACACCATACATATGATGGTCTTGCAGAATAAGGACCTGGCTGTATCAGAGGAGTCTGAAACACAGTCTCTACCTTTCATCCCATTACCTTTGGGAGAGGCATATCAAAACTCAAAGATCTATTGACATATAAGCTACTGGCATTCAAACTTTCAAGTTTTTTAATTCAAATCTATAGTAATAAATATATGTTATATCTTGAATCTCTTTTTTTTAAATTAAATTTTATTTTTTCAGTGTTCCAAAATTCATTGTTTATGCACCACACCTAGTCCCCCATGCAATATGTGCCCTCCACAATACTCATCACCAGGCTCAACCCCCCCACCCCCAAAAAACCTTCAGTATATCTCTCAGAGTCAGTCTCTCATGGTTTGTCTCCCCCTCCGATTTTCCCCAACTCATTTCTCCTCTCCATCACCCAATGTCCTCCGTGTTATTCCTTATGTTCCATAAGTAAGTGAAACCATATGATAATTCACTCTGTTTGACTTATTTCACTCAGCATAATCTCTTCCAGTCCTGTTCATGCTGATACAAAAGTTGGGTATTCATCCTTTTTGATGGAGGCATAATACTCCATTGTATATATGGACCATACCTTCTTTATCCATTCGTCTGTTGAAAGGCATCTTGATTCTTTCCGCGGTTTGGCAACTGTGGCCATAAAAAAGCAAAAGATCTTAAAGGGCAATTGGTGGAATCAGGTGGTCATGGACATGGGCCAAAGCCTGTGGACCCAGGACAGCCACTGCCCAGTACCACAGTGCCAGCAAGGGTGCAGCGTTGGAGCCTCCAGTTCCTGGTCCTGGAGCCCCCAGGGTTGTGTGACTTGAGGGAGTCTGGTGGGTGCTCTCTTGAACCACACTCTGCGCTCACTGCAAGACCAGGGTCTGAAGCGCCACTCCCCACCTGCACCTTAGAGTGCTCCCTGCAGGCGCTAGCCCCTGGTCTCAAGGACCAGAGTCTGAACACTCCCAGCCCAGACTTGAAGGAACTACCCCAGAGAGCAGTCCTGGCAAAGGCAGCCATTGGAAGTAGGCTCCTTGGACCATTATCACTCCTGGTCTTGGCACGGGAGTGCAGAGACAGGCGGGCACTTTGGGCGACCCCTGAGATGGTGGCTTGGATGTACACTGCCTGTGGGAGGTTGCAGGGCTCAGCGGAGTTTGCAGAGGGGGAGTCTGTGTGTACTGGACCACTCAAAGGGGAGCAGACTGAGGCTTCTCTCTAAGACAGAGGTCTGGATGCAGTTTGATTTCCACTAAACCTCCAAAAAGACACAGAAATCTGCCAAAGAACAAAAACATCCAGAGAACAAAGCTTGAAAAACCAGTTTCCACAGAGCCCAGCCCCTTGATAGGAGGCAGGGGTACTCAACCCAAGCAAGACTGACAGAAAAAACAATGCGACAGGCCCCTCCCCCAGAAAGCCAGCCAAAAGAACAGGAGGACAACCACCACAAGGTCCCCATAAAAATATAAAATCCCAATATCAGGGGAAAACAATATATTAAGCTCCCGGTATTGGCCTAGAACCTGTTATATTTCGTAGATACAACTTTTTTTTTTTAAATTTGTCCTCACTATTCTTGTTCTTTTTAATTTTTTTAACCTCCTTATTATTACAGCTAGAGGTTTAATACAACATATTCCATAATAACCTTTTAACTTGAACAGTTTTTCATACATATACCTGTATTTTTATTTTTTATTTTCTATTTTTTATATATACATATAGATATAAGCTTCAAGGTAATCCTCTTTCCTAAGCAATACTACCCCTATATATAAGCCAGTTTTAATCTCCCTTTAGCTCTGGAAAGTTGAGTCCTTTAACAAAGATATCAAGATACACCAAGGAAGAATGAAAGTAACATTCTCACCCAAACTGAGGATTTATAACCACCCTCCCATCTTTTTCCTCTGTCAGTGTTTCTGTGTATGTTTTTGTTCTGGTATTATATAAATCTCATCCTTGGGGTTCATTTTGACTGGGTTCTATGTCTTAGTAAGACATATGAATATCAGAAAGTAGGAGATAAACTAAGCAAAAGTTTAGGACCTGCCACATTAGTAAGGCTTCTAGGAGTCCTCTGGTCTTGGATATATTGGAATATTTCTTTCCAAAACAAAAGACAAGTTGCTTCACCTTTTACCACTCACCACACACACACACACACACACGCACGCACACACACAAATAAGCATAGTGCTTGGTGGATCTTTTTGGTTTGGGAGGCAATGTAAAAGAGTTATGCTGCTCTGACAGATCCACTGGTAGTCTAAAGCTTATGATTTTAATTGGGTTCTAGAAATCAATGGGCTCTCCATCCATTCCAGGCTATAGAGAAGTATGTTACACTACTAAGACTTTATGAACTAGAGGTCCCAAAGGTATGGGAAGTTTCTGCGGCAGAAAGAGAGCTTCTTCCAGACTGCAAAGGGAAGATAATAGCACAGAACACTTTGGTTGAGGAGAAAGGTTTTACCTTACTCTATTCACCATTTAAAAAGCAGTTCCTGGTTTAAGAATGGACCCTAGAAGAAATTGTATTGCTCATCATGAACTGATGATGATTCACATAACCATAAATTTGGATGTGCACAGCAATATATCAATAAAATGGATGTAAGCAGATCTGGAAGGAAAAGTAAACATTAGGAGCAGATGATCCAGTAATCACGCTCCATGGTATATAGCCAAATGAATTGAAAAGATGTCCATGTGAAAACTTGCACATGAATGTTTATAGCAGCTTTAATCATAATTGCTAAAACATGGAAGCAATCAGAATACCCTTCGGTAAGTGGATGGATAAATAAACTGTAGTATATCAAGACAATGGAACATTATTTAGCACTAAAAAGAAATGAATGACCAAGCCATAAAAAGACAGGGAAGAAACTTAATATACATATTACTAAGTGAAAGAAGCCAATTTGAAAAGTCTATATACTATATGATTCCAACTATATGGCATATGGAAAAAGCAAAACTATGGGGACATTAATCAGTGGTTGTCAGGGGTTGAGGGAAAAGGAGAAATAAATAGGCAGAGCACAGAGCATTTCTAGGGCAATGAAACTATTTTTATAAAATTATAATGGTAGATACATGTTATTATACATTTGTCCAGACCCACAGACTATACAATACCAAGTGAACTCTAATGTAAACTATGGGTGATAATAATCTACCAGTATAAGTTCATCAGTTGTAACAAATTTGCCACTATGGTGCTGGATGTTGATAGTAAGGGAGGCTATGCATATGGGGGGAATATGTGAACATTTGTTCTTTCTACTCAATTTTGCTATGAAACTAAAGTTCTCTATAAATAAAGTCTATTAAAATTACAAGCAGATATTTCAGGTTCTCACAGTACCTGATTGTACTGCTTTACCACTTCTCTCTCAAACACACCCATTAGCTTATGAGGAGTTCCTTATGAGTAGTTAATGAGGAGGAAAAAACATAGACCTCATTTATAGATGGATTTCCACGGTATGAAAATACCACCTAGAAGAAATGGCTGTGAAAATCGCTGAAGGGAAAGTCTTCCAGTAGGCAGAATATTTGGTAGTATATTGACTTTTCACATCAGTGGAAATAAAGATGGCCTGAAGTATCTACATAAATTTATGAGCAAAGTCTAATGGATTGGTTAGGGATTTAGAAAGACCAGAATTGGGAAATCAGTGACAAGAAAGTCTGGGAGGGGGGAGGTATTTGGACAGACCTCTTAAAATGAGCTAAGAGTATGAAGGCATTCATATCTTATCAAATACCAACCAGGGACATCCATGTCAGGGGAGATTCTCAATAATCACATGGACAAGATGACCTGCTCTTTTGGTTAGTCAGCCTCTTTCCCCAGTCACACATGCTTATTCAATGGGCTCATGTACAAAGTATACATGGTGACAGGGGTAGATTCAATGCATGGGTTCAATAATATAGTCTTTCCATTGCCAGAGCTGATTTGGCTACCACCAATTCTAAGTGCCCAGCCTGCTCATGGCAGAGGCCAACATTGACCTCCTAAGATGGTATCATTTCCAACAGACCAGCAGGCTATCTGGTATCAGATTAATATAATTGGGCCCCTCCTCTTATGGAGGAGGCAACACTTTGTCCTTGATGGTATAGATACATATTCTGGATATGGATTTCCTTTTTCTTCCTGGAAATATTTTACCAGCACCACTGTTCATGGACTTATAGTATGCCTTTATCAATCACCATGGTATCCCACATGATATTATCTCTAACCAGGGGATACATTTTATACATTTTATACCTACAGAATTCACTGGCTTATTATGTGTCTCATGTGGTCTACTGAAGATTCATTTGTTATGAAAAATAGGAGAAACAATATGCAAGTTTAGCGTGTTGTCCTAAAGTGTGCAATATATGCCTTAAATCAGTGGTCAGTAAATAGTGCAATTTCTCCCATAGCCAGGAACTAGGTTGTGGGTGGGAGAGGACCATCCTGTTATTAAAGATCGTAATATTCTTGAAGAATTTTTGCTTCAATTCCCATAATCTTGGGCATGGTAGGTTTGGAAATCCGAGTGCACAATGGAAGAATTCCCACTAGGAAATAGTTCATAGGTATGATGGGTGGGAAGTAGAGACTACTTCATAGCCTCTTTTGACTTGTTCATGCCACTAAAACAGAAGACAAAGAAGGAAATCACTGTATTGGACTAGGCAGTTGATTCTAAATTTAGGGAAGAATTGGTTTTTTTCTAGAAGCTGGGACTGAGAGGTCATGCTTAAAATCCAGGGAATTCACAGTTTGGCAAGGGAGTAACAAGAGGCACTCTCTTAATACTCCCTTGCCCAACTGTCCTCACTAACTGAAAACTGCTACAACCCAATAAGTGAAGAAGCACAGGACTCAGATCCTTCAAAAATAAAGGTTTGTTACACTCAACAAGGTAGAGTCTCATCCATTTAGTTGTTGGCTAAGGGGAGCATAGAATGAGAGAGAAAAGGCAGCCATAGTTAACAATTTAGTTTCATGAATAGTTACACAGGAGAAAAATGTAACACTATGGTTTGTGTTTCTTCCCCCACTACCTCCACCACTATTTTAATGAATAATGTCAATAGTGGCTAATATTTTAGATGGAGTATAATCAAAGTGACATCACCCTGCAAGGATGCAGACATGAAATTTTCACTCAGAAGGACAAACATAGATGTTGAGGTGCAAAAGGGGTGGGCAGTAAGGTATCTTATTTGCCCCTGAAGCTCTACTCTCCACTGCCCTTTAACTGGCTCTGTGCTCCAGGAGCTGGCTTATATGGGCTTTATCAGTGAGATCCCATGACTTCTGATTCCCAGTTGAGTTCAGCTAATGAGGAACTAGGATAGAAGATCAGAAGAAAGGAGGGAAATATGATCAGGGTATTTGTTCCCTGAAATACCAACTCAGGCTGACTGACCATGCTCAGCTCAAGGTGGTTTCCTCTACACAACTCTCACCTTTATAGTTCTAGTCCCTTCAGGCCTAGAAGTGGTTAATTGTTACTAGCCCTAGTTTATTGCAGTACCCCATGTGGTTCTCCTACATCTTCTAGTCAGTGTAGCCTACTGTTTATGGCTGAGTGGGTATGAGCCATCACATGCATATATGGACATATATTGGGGGTAATCAAACTTTGCCCTGTTAGCTGATTACACTCATCTTTAGAATTGATTGTTAAAGATTTATGCAATATTATAAAGAGCTATTGAGCTTATATTGGATTCTTAAGTCTAGAAATTTTGGGTATCAGACAGGAGCAGTGACTAATGGCCATAATATGTCTTTTTAAAAGTTTCAAAATGTGGGTTCATATTTATTCTTTTGTTTTTATCTTGTTCTTGTGTACCAAAATATTGAGGTTATTTTCAGTTATACTAGGTCATGAATTTTATTCACTGGTTTCCCTCTTGTTCATTTGTGAAATATGTAATGAGGTTTTAACTATGGTTCTTCACTTTCTATTAAGTTTGTTTTACTGGTAAAATCTTTATCCTAGTGAAAATTTTATAATAAAGGAAAATGTGTTCTTGTGGATTATATCTGAAACTCTAGATAAACTAATCCTGTGAAATTTGAGATAAGAAGAAAATGGGATATAGCTTAAAAACAAAATTAGGTAAACTAATTGAATAAATATTAGAATGTGGAGTAGATGGGTTGAAAATGAGATATACTGATAACTAAATACTTAAGTCAGTGTCTGGTTTTGTAGTACCATACTGTTTTGATCACTACAGCTTTGTAATATAACTTGAAGTCTGAAATTGTGATGCCCCCAGACTTGCTTTGCTTTTTCATGGTTGCTTTGGCTATTCAAGGTCTTTTGTGTTTCTATAGAAAATTTAGGATTATTTTTTCAAACTGTGAAAAATGCTATTGCTATTTTGATAGGGATTCCATTAAGTGTGTAGATTGCTTTGGGTATTATATTTTAATGATATTTATTCTTCTGATGCCTTAGCATGGGTTGTCTTTCCATTTCTTTGGGTCTTCTTCAATTTCTCTCATCAGTGTTTTACAGTATTCAGAGTACAGGTATTTTACTTCTTTGGCTAGGTTTATTCCTAGGTAGCTAATGGGTTTTGGTGCAATAGTAAATGAGATTGTTACCTTAATTTCTCTTTCTGCTGTTTCATTATTGATGTGTAGAAATGCAATAGATTTCTGTACATTGATTTTGTGTCCTGCTACTTAACTGAATTCATGTATCAGTCCTAGCAGTTTTTTGGTGGAGTCTTTCAGGTTTTCTGTTTATAGTATTAGGTCACCTGAATACAGTGAAAGTTTTACTTCTTCTTCACCAATTTGGATGCCATTTTTTCCTTTTAGTTATCTGACTGCTGAACGTCTGGCTTCCAGTACTATGCTACATAACAGTAGTGACAGTGGACATCCTTGTCTTCTTCCTGACCTTAGAAGAAAAGATTTCATTTTTTCCCCATTTAGGGTGATATTAGTTGTGGGTTTTTCCTGTATGGCCTTGATTATGTTGAGGCATGCTCCCTCTAACTGTACTTTGTTGAGGGTTTTGTCATGAATGGATGCTTTATTTTGTCAAATTCTTTTTCTGCACCTATTGAAGGGATCACATGGTTCTTATCCTTTACTAATGTGATGTCTCACATTGTTTTGTGAATATTGAACCACACTTGTAACCCAGGAATAAATCTTACCTGATCATGATGAATGATTTTTCTAATGTATTGTTGGATTTGGCTTACTAGCATTTTATTGAGAATCTTTGTATCCATGTTCATCAGGGATATTGGCCCGTGGTTCTCTTTATTAGTGGAGTTTTTATCTGATTTTGTTATCAGAGTACTGCTGTCCTTATAGAATGGATTTGGATGATTTCCTTCCTTTACTATTTTTTTTAATAGTTTGAGAGGAGTAAGTTTTAACTCTAAGTGTTTGGTAGAATTTTCCTGTGAAGCCAACTGGTCCTGGACTTTTGTTTGTAAGGAGATTTTTGATTACTGATTCAATATTTTTGCTGGTTATGGGTATGTTCAGATTTTCTACTTGTTCCTGTTTCAGTTTTGGTCATTTATATATTTCTAGGAATTTATCCATTTCTTCTAGGTTGTCCAATTTGTTGGAACATAATTTTCCATAATATTCTCTTATAGTTTTTTGTATTTTTGTGGTCTTGGTTGTTAGTCCTCCTCTCTCATTTGTGATTTTCTTTCTTTTTTTTTTCTTGATAAGTCTGGGTAAAAGATTATCAATTTTATTTTTTTTAAAGAGCCAGATCCTAGTTTCATTGATATTTTTTTTGTTTGTTTGTTTCTATATTTCCTTCTTTCTGTTCAAGTTTTGTTTCTTGTTACTTTTCTAACTCCTTTAGGCATATAATCTTTTCTGTGTATAGCAGAAAATTGATGATGTGAAGTTGATGATAATTTATGTTTAAATCCATTATTTTATCATGTCTTCCCCACATTTCGGATATATGTTATTATATTTTATATATTTTTTGTGAGTTCCTTGACTGATTATTTACAGAAATCTTTACCTTACTGCTTTGGTGTTTCTTACTATTATGGCATCACTTTTTGTCTTTCCTTCCCACTCAAAGTGTCCCTTTTAATATTTCTTTCAGGGTTGATTTAGTGGTCATGATCTCCTTTAGTTTTTGTGTTTGGGAAACTCTCTTTCTCTCCTGTTATTCTGAATGATAGCTTTGCTGGATAGAGCATTATTGGCTGCAGACTTTTTCCATTTAGCACTTTGAGTATATCATTCCCTTCCCTTCTGGCTTGCAATGATTCTGTTGAGAAATCTCCTACTAGCCCTTTGGGCTGTCCCTTGAAACTTACTGACTTCTTTTATCTCATTGCTTTTAAGATTTCTCTCTGTATCACTGAAGTTTGCAAGTTTAATTATAATATGTATTGGTGTTGGTCTGCTTTTGTTGATTTTGGTAGTTCTCTGTGTCTACTGGATGTGTTTCATTCCCTATATTAGGTAAGTTTATAGCTATTATTTCTTCAAATATTTATCTGCCTTCATTTCCTGCTCTTCTTCTCATACTCCTATAATATGAATGTTACCATATTAGATGGAGTCACTAAGTTCCCTAAGTCCATTCTTGTTTTGCATAATTTCGCTCTCTTTTGTTCTGATTCATTACCTTACATTTCTTTGTCTTCTAGGTCATTAATTCATTCCTCTGGTTCTTCCAATCTGCTGTTCTTTGCATCAATTGTGTTTCTAATCTCATTTATTGCACTCTTCACCTCTGATTCTTTTTTTAACTCTTTTATCTCTGTGGTGAGGATATCCCTGATGTCTTCCATTCTTTTCCAAAGTCCAGTGAATATCCTTATGATCATTGCTTTAATCTTCCACCAGTCATGTTATTTATATCTGTTGCCCTTAGAGCTCTGGCAGTGACCTTATCTTGTTCTTTCATTTGGGATAAATATCTCTATTGTGGGATTTTTGTCTAAATGTCTACCTTCTTCTGTTTTAGAAAAGCCACTTATGTCTCTTGCTTCTGGGAATAATGACCTTATGAAGAGGAGGTCATGTACTGCCCAGGGCCTGGTACTTCAGGGGGTGTCTCTGGTGTGGGCTGTGTGTGCTCTGTTGTGCTCTAGCTGGTTTATCCTGTAGGCCAGTTTCCTGCAGGAGCTCTTCTTGCCTGCTGTTGGAAGTGTTTGGTCCCTGGTCTGAATGTGGGGAGCTTTAACCAGGTGTGTTTTGATCTGCTTGTGAAATGAAACATGTTACTGCCTCCACCTGAACTAAGGACCTGTGAAATTCTCTGGTCAGGAGATGTGGTTTGGGAAGGGGTTTGTTCTAGTCTTCTGGAGGAGGGAATTGCCACACTGGTACTGTAGTAAGCTTTACTGAGAAGGGTAGTTCTACTACAGCACAGAGTATGAAGCTTAGTAATCAATTTAGGCAGCCAATGTCCAAGCTGCACAACTTTCTGTAGGTGGTTCTGTGTTTATGCAGAGGGCTGAGGAAAGAAATGGTGCTGGACAGCTCCTTTGTTCCTGGAGAGGTGTCTCCAGGAAAGCTGCCTCTCAATCATAGGCTCTGACAAGAACAAATAATCTCTGCACTTTGTGTCCCAGGCACTCTTTTGTTTGTTGTTTCCATGCTGTTTGTCCCCACTTTTTGCCTGCCTTCTGTCCAAGAACAGCACAGTGCCCTCTAGGTGTTATCCCAGCCAAGCCCACTGACTTTTACAACTCTAGGCTTTAAGCCCCAGTGGTTGTAAGCACTCACAAAATTCATCCCCTCTTGTTTTTCTAGCCAGTGGCTATGGGGAAATGTTTTTCTTCTGTATTCCCCTGTGTGCTCCTCTCTCTCTCTCTTTTTCTTTCTCACCCTTCTCCATGATCATGGCTCCCTCCCCTGCACAGCAGCCAGGATTCCTTTATCCCATAAAGCATGTCTATGAACTTCCTACCTTCTTCAATAATGCTTCTTCTCTCCCTTTGGTTCTGTAATTTTTCCCATCAGTCTTCAGGTTGACTTCTGGGATATTTAGGATGATTTCATAGTTATCTAGCCATACTTGTGGAACGAGATGAGCCGAGGTTCCTCCTATCTCACTGCCATCTTCCTGTCCCTAAGCTTATTTTAAACATATGCATCAGCAGTCCTGACATGTTGTTGGGGATGAGATCATACAAAGTTCCTTTTCTTTTCTTTTTTAAGATTTTACTTATTTATTTGAGAGAGAGCATGAGAAGGGAGAGGTCAGAGGGAGAAGCAGATACCCTCCTGAGCAGGGAGCCCAATGTGGGACTCAATCCCAGGACTCCAGGATCATGACCTGAGCTGAAGGCAGTTGCTTAACCAACTGAGCCACCCAGGCGCCCCCAAAGTTCCCTTTCTTTAGTGTAAGATTTGATTGCCTATGATAGTCCTTCACAGAATAAGTGGGGATCTTATGTATTTAAATCTTCAAAGGAAAAGGTATGGCAACAGATAGAAAACCTTTAATTTTTAATGTAAACAAAACAGTTTTAGAGCTATCCTTTGGAGTTATTTCTGTGAAACAGGATTTTTGTAAAAGTACTACATACTCTGACAACTTTAGTAAAAAAAAAAATAGGTAGATAAAAGCTTTCCTATGGGGGAGACAAGATGGCGGGGAACTAGGAGGAGGCGCTGGTTCAACCTGTCCCCTAAAGTGAGCTGATTACCTACCAAGGAACTCCGATCACCCATGAAATCAGTCTGAGATCAGAATTCTACACGTCAGGATCTCTACGGGGGAAGAAGACAAGAGTGGGCAGGTAAAGCGGAGTGGGAATGCTGGACTCATATCAGAAGATAAACAAAAGGGGGAGGGAGCCACCAGAGGAGACCCATTGGAAAGTAATACCCCAATACAAGAGTGCCCTATGACTGGGGACCAGCATTAACTTGAAGTCTGATAGAAAGCACTCAAAAAGAGCAAAGGGTCGAAGGGGGAAATTGTGGGAATTGGAACAGTTAGGGACAGGGGCTTAAGTCCCCCAAGGAAGACAGACACCCCTGGCGCTGAGCCAGAGAGAGTGCAGCGGAGAAACCAGGTCTTGGTCCCTGAGCCGCAAGGAGACCTCCTAAGGGCGCTTGGCGTGTGGCAGGGGCTGGGACCCTCGAGGGGCAGAAACAGCCTTTTTGCAGTCCCCACGTGTGTGCCGCGATGAGCTAGCAGAGCCTGAGATGCGCTCCACCCCCTCCCCTGAGAGAGGCGTGAGACGGCACCAGCCAGGTGCTCCAGGACCAGGAAAGTCTGAGCACTCCCGGCCTGGGACAGTGGGAAAATCTCAGTGTGCATTCGCTGCTTGGAACCTTTCTGGCAGTCTGGAGCTGCCCAGACAGCTGCGCTGTTGTGGTTTTGAGTACAAGCAGGACACACAGGTGTCCCCAGAGATCGCGGCTGGGAACCTGCTCTGCAGCACCCAGAAGGGAATGGACTGGGGCTTCTCTCTGGGAGGGAGGTCTGGGTGCAGTATGCTTTCCTCTAAACCTCCAAGAACCATCGGGAGCTGCCAAGGGGAGAGAAAACAAACAGACATAAAAACCTCCAGAGAACAAAAGCCTGAAGGCACGGTTTCCTCAGAGCCCACCCCCTGGAGGGGGGCGGGAGGACTTAACTCAGGAAACCCTGCCTGAAAAACCACGAGGCAGGCCCCTCGCCCAGAAAGCCAACCGGCCAAGAAGACGACAATCACTACTACTTCATAGATACAACGTTTAATTTTTAATTCGTTCCCACTATTCTGGTTCATTTTTAAGTTTTTTTAACCACTTTTATTTTTTATATAGATTTTTTTTAGCCTATTTACCATCGCAGTGAGATGTCCAGTACATCAAATTCCATAATAAACTTTTAACCTGAACTTTTTGATACATATACCCATGTATTTTTTTGCTTTTCTATTTTTTATATATTTTTTTAAAATTTCACTTTAGTTTAGATCATACTTTTCTTTACTTTTATTTACTAATATTCATATAGAGTTAAAATTCAAGGTAATCCCCTTTCCCCAATCAATGCTACCCCTACAGGTAAACCAATTTTTAATCCCCTGTTATCTTAGGAAAGTAGTATCCTTTAAAAAGATATCAAGATACATCCAGGAAGAATCAAAATAACCTTCCTCGCCCACACTGAGAATTTACAACCACTCTCCCATCTTTTTCTCCTACCAGTATTTTTGTATATTTGTGTTTGTCCTGGTAGTATATAAATCTTATACTTAGGGCTCTTTTTGATGAGGTTCTTTTTTTTTGTTTGTCTGTTGTTTCTTTGTTTTGCTTCTACATATATATGTACATATTTTTTTTTCTTCTCTTGTCATATACTTTTATCAGTCTTTTTTATTTGTCTGTATTTGTTTGTATACTTCACAATCCTTATCTTGGGGCCCATTTGGGCTGAGCCTTCTCCTTTATCCTTATTTTTCCTGTATCTCTCTCTCTTTCACTCTCTCTCTCTCTCTTTCTGCTTTCTCTCTTTCTTTTTTTCTTTTATTTCAGTGGGGTGTCTTGATTGCTCAGAAGCATTCCAGGGTGTACCTTCACTGCACCAAGGTTGATACATCGAGCTACAACCATTCAGGCATCTCTCACCAAAATGACTAGGAGGAGGAATGCCCAGCAGAAGAAAAATTCAGAGGATGGGCCCTCTGCAACAGAGCTAATGGCTACCGACATAGACATTTTGTCGGAAAGGGAATTCAGGCTAACAATTATCCAGGCAATAGTTAGGTTGGAGAAAACCATGGATGACCAAACGGAATTGATTAGGGCAGAACTGAGAGCCACCAGGGATGATGTTCACAATATTAGGGCAGAACTGAAAGCTACCAAGGATGATGTTCACAAGGCTCTCAGTGAGTTCCAATCTAATCTAAATTCTCTAAAAGCTAGGGAAACTGAGATAGAGGATAGAATTTGTGAACTGGAGGACAAACAGATAGAGAGAAAGGATCAGGAGGAAGCCTGAAACAAACAGCTTAGAAACCACGAAAACAGAATCAGGGAAATAAATGATGCCCTGAAACGTTCCAACGTCAGAATTATTGGAATACCTGAAGGGGAGGAGAAAGATAGAAGTCTAGAAGATATTGTCGAACACGTTCTTCATGAAAATTTTCCAAATATAGAAAAGGGAAATAGCGTTCATGTACTAGAGGCAGAACGGCCCCCCCCCCAAGATTTTAGATTCTTGAAACACCTCGAGACACCTGATAGTAAGAATGAGGAATTATAATTCTAGAGAAACTCTCTTGAAGGCAGCTAGGACAAAGAAGCTCCTTACGTACAGAGGAAAGCCCATCAGAATAACGTCAGACCTGTCCACAGCAACCTGGCAAGCCAGAAAGG
>PISX010015644.1:0-48866 GCA_004024625.1 Mellivora capensis
AGAAGATCTTTATAGATCCTGGATATCAACCTTTTGTCTGTACTGTCATTTGCAAATATCTTCTCCCATTCCGTGGGTTGCCTCTTCGTTTTGTTGACTGTCTCCTTTGCTGTGCAGAAGCTTTTGATCTTGATGAAGTCCCAAAAGTTCATTTTTGCTTTTGTTTCCTTTGCCTTTGGTGACATATCTTGAAAGAAGTTGTTGTGGCTGATATCAAAGAGGTTACTGCCTATGTTCTCCTCTAGGATTCTGATGGATTCCTGTCTCACATTGAGGTCCTTGATCCATTTCGAGTTTATCTTTGTGTACGGTGTAAGAGAATGGTCGAGTTTCATTCTTCTACATATAGCTGTCCAATTTTCCCAGCACCATTTATTGAAGAGACTGTTCCACTGTATATTTTTTCCTGCTTTGTCGAAAATTATTTGACCATAGAGTTGAGGGTCCATATCTGGGCTCTCTACTCTTACCCTTTTAGCACTTCTGTAAGATAGACATTAATCAGCGCTGAATATTCATAGTAGATAGCAGAGGAAAATTTCAAAATTGAAATATATCACCGAGTCTTCCCATAAACGAGGAGATAACAATTCTGCGTTTGGCAGAATGTCTTCACACTTAGGGGAGGGAATAACCTAGCCTTTGAAGTACATCTTTCCCCTATCTTATCCCCTCTATTCTTATTGAAGGTTGGTACCATAGTCTGATGCCACTGATTGTTAAAATATCTGCTTTCACATTTTCTAGGTAACCTTCTAATCATAATTTTACCTCTAATGTAGATCTGTCCCCAGAAGAGATTGCCCTGATTGGCCAGCATGTTTTTCCAGCTTGTTGAGATCACTAAGCGTTCATTATACAAAAAGGAGTAGATTTCCCCTGAATAACTCATAGTTATGAATAAAAGGTGTTAAGTCATTTTAGCTCATGGTAATAGCCTAGACTATTTCAGGAAGGAACAAAATATGAGTTAAATGCTACTTCATGGGACGCCTGGGTGGCTCAGTTGGTTGGACGACTGCCTTCGGCTCAGGTCATGATCCTGGAGACCCGGGATCGAGTCCCGCATCGGGCTCCCAGCTCCACGGGGAGTCTGCTTCTCCCTCTGACCTTCTCCTCGCTCATGCTCTCTCACTGCCTCGCTCTCAAATAAATAAATAAAAAATCTTTAAAAAAAAAAAATGCTACTTCAGTGGTAATTTTGACAGGTTTGTGGACTAAATATTCTCTTGTCACCAAAGCTTGCTGTCTTTAGATACATAGCCTGGGCCTTTTATATATGTTAGGTTAACACAAGAAATGTGTGTAAACTTAATCCTTAGAAAATAGAGAAATGAAACCAACTAACTTCTCTTAAATAATTTATTTTCGTTTAAGGAAATATCAAAAATACTTTAAAATGAGTACATTAATTGTACATTTTTTTTTGTTTTAAAAAAAAAAATAAAATAGTATAGTAAAGCAAATTTAACTTCTGTGTGTTTCTTGCTTACTCTCCCCAATTTCTAAAGGTCTAGTTGTCAAATGTTTAGCCCTTCAAATGAATGGAAAATCGTGTAACTATGTTCAGAAAAAAAAAGAAAAAAAATGCTTAAATGCTGTTCTCTCAACTGGTGGTTAAACCTTTAGAAACATTATGTATTACTTGTACATATTTTGAGAGAAGAGATACATTCATCTTTTTTGTGAAGAGAGCCTACTTTTTTCTCAAAGCTTTGAAATTGAGTGATAGAAATGGGTAATATCCTGTGATTTAAAATTATTTTTCTGGTAACAGTAAAAGTCTTAGCTTCACTGTTTTCTTCTAGTGTGCATCAACACTCATGTACTACATGGTCAAGTTAGGTTGTGTCAAAATCTTTTGACTTTTGAAAGTTTTTCCTCAGAGTGGAATTAACTGGCTATTGTAGGGGTTCGATCTTTGGCATTGATTTCTTTAGTACCATGTATTGATAATGGACTTAAATCAGTTTAGCCTTTGCTGGTTTGCTGGCTTGAGTTTAGATATGAGAATTCTTTTTTACACTCAAGTATTGATTTTGTATCTTACAGCTACAGTGTATATAACATAGTATGTATGAGACCACATGGCTTTATGAGAATCTGACACTCAAGAGGAAGCAGGTGGGGAAGAGGAAGAACATATAACTCTTTTATTCACCTGTTCTATTTTGAGTTGCACAGGGTTGGTATATATATGTCACTAGTAATTGTCTCTTCCCACATAATCATACTTCCTTGGGGGGAAAAGGGGCTTTAAGGAAAATTAGAAGTGGTATAGAATTTAGCAAATGGAAAGTAGAAATCATTCCAGGTTTGTATCATGGTAGAGAGAAAGGATAGAGAAGAGGTGTTTGAAAGAAATGGGGGTGGGTGAGTACACTGTGTTTTCCAATTGAATGTTATTGGCAGAGTGGAGAAAGAAATTGTGAAATCACTCATTTTTCTATTAAAAGTAGCCACAAATCTAATGAACAGTTGTGTGTAAATGACTGATAACTTCATAATCCTTTGAAATGCATTTGCATTTTTAAGAAACTGATCACTTAGTCAAATTTTGGTATTTTAGACCCAGTAAAAGAGATAGAAATAAGTGATTTGGACAAAGACCTTTTGGGTAGGTCTTGCTTCCTTACAGACAAAATAAGCATGTAGGGGAGGAAGAGGATGGAAGTCATGGAAGAATCACTTACCTTACACATTTGTTGTTTTTCCTCATCTACTTCTGACCCTAAAATTTTTCTTAAAAGTTTCACTTTGTATTTTCTCAAAAGACTTAATTTTGGGTTGGTATGGGGATGGAGAGAAGAAAAAGAATTAGACCTGGTAGGAGTGGCAGTATGTATATGTCATTTAAATTAGCAGTGGTCATTCTGTATATAATTACATATATACATATACTATATATAATTATTTAAATTGTTAAAATAATTTTATTGGATTCTTTTAAACTAAGGTTTTAATGAAAGTATACAAGTGCTCTAATCATTGGTGTATAGCTTGATGACTTTACACAAAGTAAACACCTCTATGCAGCCAACAATACCTAGATCAAGAAATAAACACTACCAGAATCCCAGAAGTGGTATTCATCCCATCCCAGCATTCCCCCCCTCCGGGTCTTCCCACTCATTACTCCCAACCCTGTCTTTCTAACTGCTTGGATTAGTTTTGTCTGTTGAATTTTACATAAATGTAATCACCCAGTATGTATTCCTGTGTGTCTGGCTTTTTCACTCAATATTTATTTCATCCATGTTGTTGCTTGTATCGATAGTTTGTTCTTTCTTTTTGCTGTATAATACTACATTGTATGAGTACACTACAATTTATTCAGTGTACAATTAATAGATATAAGAGTTTTCATCTTTGGCTCTCAGAAATAGTGCTGCTATGAGCATTTTGTGTATATCTTTCGGTGAACACATGTACATATTCCTGGTAAGTTTTATACCTCAACATTATACCATTAGTTACCTTTTCCCAGAGGCAGAGCTTCCATTTACATGGGAGGTAAAATAGCTTTAAGACAGATATGAATATGGCATCTCTTAATAATGTTGCTGAAACAGTAGATTTTATTACAGATAGTGTTTTTCTTAAGTCTTTTAGTATGTATGCTGTAAGTCCAGCATTAGGAAGTTTACTCATCAATTTAATATAATTTAATATACTATAATTAAAATACTATACTAATACACTAATATAATATGCTATAATAATATACTATAATTTTTCCCAAGTTGAGGAGGAAGGAAGTCTTTTTATATATAGGAATTTTCAAAAATACTGTGGACTTTAATTTGTAATTTACTAAGCCTTCATTCCAAACATTATTTTTTTTGCTACTGTCATAAATACTTTTTTTCTCCATTTCATTTTGGAATCCTCTTTCTTACTACTTTTAAGCTTATCCTTTTAACTCCAGTGAAAATATTTTGCTTTTATTTGGTTAATTGTTTCACTTTTTATTTTTTCTGCATATCTTGATTATAAACATAAAATTATAAATATAAAATTATAAAACATTTATAGAAATATTGGGGCATATTTTGTTTTCAAGTTGTTTTTCTAGTCCTTGGCCAGATCTATCAGTTCCTGATGTATAAGAAGAAGGTGTAAAAGAGCTCCCTCCTCAACCGTGCAGAAGTGCTAGTTAGTGGCTCATAAGCTCATATTCCCACCATACAAATATCCCCAGAATGACAGGCCATCAGTGACTGAGATGGGGTCTGTTTTTAAGGAATCACTTGCTTGAAACTGATGGTATGGTAGCCTTAGTTACTAAAAAGAGTAAGATCTTATTTTGTGTCTGGCAGTTCAGTGTTAGTACTAAGTTCTTTCTTGTCCACAACAAAGCAGTGTGGAGGAAACTCCTTTCTTCCTCCCTTCCTTCTTTCCTTCCCTCCCGCCCTCCCATCCCTTCTTTCCTTTTTTACATAAAGTAGGGACATTGAATAAATGTTGCTGTTAAGTTTGGGGAGAAGGAGCCTGAGCTTTTTCATCCAAGCGGCTTGTTTTTAAAGAAACTCTTAACTATAGAGAACAAACTCAGGGTTGCTGGGGAATGGGGTAATGGGGTGGTGGGCATTAAGGAGAGTGTTTGATGTAATGAGCACTGAGTGTTATACGCAGCTGATGAATCACTAAATTCTACCCTGAAATTAATAATACACTATATGTTAACTAACTTGAATTTAATAAAACCGAACATTTTAAAAAAACAAGAACAACCAAAAAAGTGGCCTTTTTTTTCTAGAATGGTTTCTTTTATTTTTATTTTTTTAATTAAATTTTTAAATTTTTTTATAAACATATAATGTATTTTTATCCCCAGGGGTACAGGTCTGTGAATCGCCAGGTTTACACACTTCACAGCACTCACCATAGCACATACCCTCTCCAATGTCCATAACCCCACCACCCCCTCCTGACCCCCCTCCCCCCAGCAACCCTCAGTTTGTTTTGTGAGATTAAGAGTCACTTATGGTTTGTCTCCCTCCCAGTCCCATCTTGTTTCATTTATTCTAGAATGGTTTCTTAATCCCATTTCTAAAGTAGGGGATTTTGGGTGAGGTGATTTCTGAGATGCTCTAAAACTTTCTGTATCATTTAAATTAACAGTATAAATCATTGAGGTCTGAATTTGTTAGGTATTATTATACAGACATGGTTCTTTTATGGAACTTATAGTTGAATTAGATACTAGATTTAAATAACATTCAAAATCAAAATGAATTGAAAATAAACATGTTGATATTGTTTTGTCCTCTGATAAATATTTTTAAGGATTCGGGCGCCCCCCCCCCATACACAGACACACATACACATACATATGTATACTCTTATATGTATATACACCACACCAGAGTTTTGTTTGTAACTTTACCTGCCCACTTTTTCCAAGACCCGAGTCTGTTGGAGAGTCTTCTATGAAATGCTATTAAGATGAAGGTTTGTTATGACCCCCTGCAGTCTGAAACGTGTTCTACCCTTTAATCATTTATCGAATTACCTTTGTGCCACAATTAGAAAATTGTTGCAGGGGATGCCTGGCTGGCTTAGTTGGTAGAACATCCAACTCCTGATATCAAGGTTGTGGGTTCAAGCCCCACATTGCACATGGAGCTTACTTTTTAAAAAAAGTTGCAGGGGCGCCTGTGTGGCTCGGTTGATTAGGTGACTGCCTTCGGCTCAGGTCATGGTCCCGGAGTTCTGGGATCGAGTCCCACATCGGGCTCCCTGCTCCTTGGAGAGTCTGCTTCTCCCTCTGACTTTCTTCCCTCTCATGCTGTCTCTCACTGTCCCTCTCTCAAATAAATAAATAAAATCTTAAAAAAAAAAGTTGCAGCCCAAAGTTTAAGCTAAGTTATAGCATGCTTATGTAAATGATTAAGAAAGAAACATGAGCCTACTGAAGGAAATTACCTGCAGATATGGGGTCATTCATCTTGTTTTCATGGTGTCTTCCTTCTTCATGCATTCATTGTTTTGCCCTTATATCCAGAAACTGAAAGCAGACAGGTCTAAATTAGATTGTATGTTGCCAGAATCCAAGATCTTCAGTTGCAGAGATAAAACAACACTTCAAGTTTCTTTATACCATCTGTAGCCCCACATACAAGTAGTTGTAACTCTCAGGGTGCCTTTACGGATTTTTTTCTGATGCTGTCATAGTCTCTATTGCGGTGCCTCGCAGGAAGTCTGTCTTCTATTTCTGAGTCATTTGATTTGAGAACCTCTTAGCTAAAATCTTTAAAGCTGAAAAACTAAGCTGAGAGAGTTGGGTGTAGTGAGCTTGTCTAGGGTTTGTAAAGTTAATTCTGGTTTTAGATGGCTAGAAAAATGTTACAAACCAATCATAGACATGCATTGAGAACACATACAGTACACGCTCTGAAACTTGGAATATGCACTTTTGGTTTTTTTGAAGTGTCAGAAAATTTTTGGTAAAATGTTAGCAGTAGTTTCTTGGAGTGGTGGAGGTAAGGTGATTTTTGTTACTTTTTCTACATTTCTTTGGTTTTTAAATACTATATATAGACTCTGAAAGGAAAGAGGTTTGTGTTTTTAAAAAGATTGTAATAGTTGTGATTGTGATGTGAACTTATAGTAGTTCGTCTGATGATAAAATCCTCACAGGTCATTTTAAACTTGAATAAGAGCTTAATTCTCCGTGCTTTGTGTTTTAAGTGCTTATTAATTTATGGACATTTTTAGCTTGTATATCCAAAGCAACTTTAGGATAATAATTGTGTATTTATATCATTATTGGAGGTGAAGATAACTGATGATAAAGTCAGAATTCAGAATTAAAAACAAATTTGTTACTTGAGACTTTGAGCCAGTGCTTCTGTCTTTCTAGGATAAGTTTGTGACCGTAGGTTATGTAAATACAAATACATAGAAACAGTATTTTTAATTACTTTTGTGGCTGAATGATGGAAATTTAGTATGCACACAAACTGGGTATTAGAAAGAAAAGCAAAACTTAATATTGGTCATAAAAGGTGGCTATTTCTTTTGTACCCTGGTGGTATGGACTCCTGTCTGTCTGATGATTTTATGTGGAAGATAATTTCTTCTCACAAAATTGGAGTTAGCCCTGAAAGAATTAATGACTGTCCGTTTATTAAGTTGAAACAGATTGCTAAGGGAAATTGTTTCACCATTATCAGTTAAAAAACAACAACAAACCAACCTTCCCTTTCTAAGATACTATATTCTTAGAAGTTTTGGATTGTGGGACCTGGTGTGTTTGAGAATAAATAAGAACCGGCACTGGCTTTCAAAAAATATGGGTCTTTGCAGTCTAAAATTAGTTACTAGATTTGGAATTAACTTACCTCACATTTGACCAGTCTTCTGGTCATCTTATAGACTACTTGTAAGCCTTAAGAGAAGACTTTTTCTTATTAGAAAATATACTAAAAACCTTCATTGAAATATAAGTGAACTGTTCTGTCTGAAGGGTTGTTTTGTTTTTAAAGGGGCTGTGGAATGCCTGGGTGGCTCATTCAGTTAAGCATTCTTTGGCTCAGGTCATGGTCCCAGGGTCCTGGGGTCAAGCTGTGTCTCAGGGTCCCTGCTCATCTGGGAGTCTGCTTCTCCCCAGTCTCTCCCCCACCCCAGCTTGTGCTCGCTCTCTTGCATGCTCAGTCTCTCTCAAGTACATAAATAAAATCTTTAAAAAAAAAAAAAAAAAAGTAAAAGTCGGAGCCACTAGGGACACCTGGGTGGCATAGTCTCAGGAAAGTATCTGACTTTTGATTTTGGCTCAGGTCATGATCTCAGTCATGAAATCAAGCCCGGCATCAGGCTCCAAAGTCAGTGGGTAGTCTGCTTTTCTCTCCCACACCCCAATGCTTTCTTTTTAAAATAAACATATTTTTTTTAAAAAGGGGGAGGCTACCGATACACGGTTTAGGGCAACTCAGTCATTAAGTGTAGGTTCTAGATAGTAATCAACATAGTTTTATGAAGAGCTGATTACAAATGAACTTAGAGTATTCTCCTGAAACAGTTACTTTGTTAGCTGAAGAAGGAACAAGAGCAGCATAGGTGGATTTAAATACAGCTTTTATTTTATGAAGTAGTCATATTGGTATTGTGATAGTTGGGAAATTTTTAAAAGTTGTATAATATGGAAGCTACCAGTTACAAAAATACTGCTAACCATTTTGCAGATAGGCATTTAGTAAATAGTTCTGTTTCTCTCCAACTTCCTTTTCTGGACTAAGATTTGTTCATATAATTACTAATTTAAATTACTAAGCATATTAAGTTCATAGCTAATTTTTAAAAAATGGGCTGGGGTTAAGTACCTGAAAAACCAAGAATAGAAATCAAATTACTCGGAACGGTCTAAGGAAAAAAAGTATCATCATCTTTATAGAAACAACAAAAAAGTGAGTCGTCACTTAGAAATGTTGAACCAGAACTAAGTAAAGCAGGAAACAATATGGACTACAATTGAATGAATCATCCTAAAGTGTGTTTATGTGTGTGTAAACACATGATACCATTTTATAATAGTAAGACTTATAAAATGTTGAAGTGGTTGAAAAATATGTCTATTAGAAAAATCTAAGTGTTATTCTAAAGAGGGATAAGCTAAAGGATGACTAAACATTTCACATGGTTTGAAGTAATTTTTCTAAAAGATTTTATTTATTTCACACACACACACACACACACACACAGAGCACAGGCAAGGGGGAGCAGCAGGCAGGGGG
Source organism: Mellivora capensis (assembly GCA_004024625.1). Classification (NCBI taxonomy): domain Eukaryota; kingdom Metazoa; phylum Chordata; class Mammalia; order Carnivora; family Mustelidae; genus Mellivora; species Mellivora capensis. The sequence continues at coordinate 8,736 of PISX010015644.1, forward strand.
AGAGGGTGAGGAAGAAGCAGACTCCCCACTGAGCAGGGAGCCTGATATGGGGCTTGATCCCAGGACTCCAGGTCATAGAGTCCAGAAGGCAGAAGCTTAACCAACTGAGCCACCCAGGTGCCCTGGTTGAAGGTAATTCTAAAGGATGTTGCTCAGTTTTATTTTTCTGTATGCTCAGAAGATAGCTAAGGTAAACAAATTTAAATTATTAGATTGATGTTTTACACTGGTATAAAGAACATTTGATAAACATCTAAAGTAGGTCACTAGGGGCGCCTGGGTGGCTTAGTTGGTTAGGCGGCTGCCTTAGGCTCAGGTCGTGATCCCAAGGGTCCTGGAATGGAGGCCCACATCTGGCTCCCTGCTCTGCAGAGAGCCTGCTTCTCCTTCTCTCTCTCTGCCTGCTGCTCTGTCTACTTGTGCTCTCTATCTCTGTGTCAAATAAATAAATAAATAATCTTTAAAGTAGGCCACTAAAGAAGACTATATACCTTGCTTTTTTTGGTGTCAGCTATGAGGATTAGATATTTTTAATTATCTTAGAGATGTTATATTAGAAATTATAGAATATTGGATATAGAACTGTAGTTGCAATTCTTTAGGTTTATTTACTTGTTCAGGGTGGTGGTTGGAATTAGAGCCCTGGTCTCCTGACTCCCAGTCAATGATGGTGGTGTTACCTGTTCTTGTTTCAGAATTTTACTTTAATTCTGTTCATTTTTCAGTTTAGTGGTTTGTTAAGTCTATTGAGGCTTACTAGTTTTCTATAACTTCTTAGTTGAACTAAACAAAAATTAATTTTTTAGAATACTTGTACTCAGTAACTTAAAAAAGATATACAAGTAAATTTTAATAGCTTGTTACAGATTGACTTAACATTTTAAGTCTGTACTGGTAAAAAAAAAAAAAAAAGAAAGAAAGAAAAAGGTGATTATATTATTCAGTATAAGGTGAACCATATTGATGATAGAGTCATGTAAAGATTCCCAGGGCAAAGTTCTTTTCCACTGTTGAATTCTAGTGCCCATTTATGATAATGGTGGTGTTTCAGATCAATAAGGAAATTATTTATTGATCAATAAATGATATTGAGACTATTGATTATTCATTTGGAGAACCATTCAGTTAATTTCCTACTTTGTCAATACCAAAAATACATTTAAAATGATTAAAGAGCTTCTTTTCAATTAAAAAATTTTGTTACTAGAGTAAAAAACCCTTTTAACACAGTTTTAAGTGTACAATATAATATTGTTAACTATCAGCAAGATGTTATCAGATTTGAAGAACTTACTCATCTTGCATAACTGAAACATTATATCCATTGAACAGCAACTCCTTATTTTCTTCTCCTCCCTAGCCCTTAGAAACCACTCTCCTGTACTCTACTTTTATGAGTTTGGTATTTTAGATATCTCATGTAAGTGGAATCAGATAGTATTTGTCCAACTCTAAGTGACTTATTTCACTTAGGATAATGTCCTCCAAGTAAGAGCTCAATATTTTTAGAAAATCATAGAAGAAATTGGAAGAAAGAATTTTTTCCTCAGCAGTGCCCCAAAAAAACAGTCATTAAGGAAATTGACTACATGGGGTGCCTGGGTGACTCAGTTGGTTGAGCAACTGCCTTCAGCTCAGGTCATGATCCTGGAGTTGCAGGATCAAGTCCCGCATCCACATCACCCTCCTGCTCAGCAGGGAACTGCTTCTCTGATCTTCCCCTCTCATGCTCGCCCTTTCATTCTCTCTCTCTCTCATGTAATAAATAAATAACTAAATAGGCTACATAAGTGAAAAGTTCTGTGCAGTGAAGGGTGCTAGTAAAGGTTAAGGCAAGTAATAATCGGCTGGAAAAAAATTTGCACTTTCTTAACCTACAAATGATTAGTATGAGTTTCTATGAAAAATTATACATAAAATATTGCTTATTGAGCTAAATCTTCTTTCTTAAAAAGTACGTTTCATTCCATTCCATTCTCACTTCTATCCTCTCAGAAGCAGCAACTGTCATGAATTAGATATGAATTTATTCATTCCATTTTTATCTTTTTAAAAAATATATTTTATTTGAGAGAGAGCATGTGCATGCACAAGTTGGGGGAGGACCAGAAGGAGAGAGAGAAGCAGACTCCCCACAGAGCAAGGAGCCTGATGCAGGGCCCCATCTCAGGACCCTGAGATCACGACCTGAGCTAAAGGCAGTTGCTTAATCAACTGAGCCACCCAGCCATCCCTCTTCATTCCTTTTTGAATACTTTTACATATTTGTGTAAATCTGTAAATCTGTAAACAGTTAGTTAATTGTAAGTTATTATGGTTGTTACTGTGGAAAAGTAAAAGCTTGCCTTCAGGGTGTTTCAGTGCAGTAAACAGAAACAAAATATTCTCTCTAAATGTTTAATGTGTAAGTGCCAAGTGAATGGTATAAATGAGTGCCCGGCACTCTAGAAATCTTTAAGTGATTGTTGAGTGAATTAACTAAATATAGAAGTATATAAAATTTAAAGTAAGAGTCTGTTCTGTTCTCTTCCCCTGACCTACCACTCCCCAGAGATAACTCTTAACTGTGTATGTGTTTACTGTTGAGTTTTTCTTAATGTATGTGTATATAAATACACATACTTAATTAAAAAGAAACCACAGTATATGTATTAATTTGTAAATTAAGTTTTGGGTTTTGCATGGATAATATTCTGGGCATTTTTCTGTGTCAATATAAATCTAAAATTACCTTATTTATTTTTTATAGTTGCAGAATAGTTCATTACATGAATGGACCATGATTTATGTTAAATGTATATCTATTGATTAATATTCAGGTTCTTAATTTTTGCTACTATAGTATTGAAGTAAACATCTTTGTACAGATATCTTAACATATTTATGTCACAATTTCGGTTTCATAGATGTGAGTTATTGTGTTAAAGGAATAGTTGCATTTTAAAGTCTGAAAAATGTTGCCAGATTTTTAAAAAATAATCCCACTATTAATCTGTCAGGTTAAACGTTACTGAATAAATGTATACACGAAATACTTAAGAGTGGAGGGGAAACTGGTCTGAGAGCTGAAATGGTTTGAAAAGACTTGCCAGAGAAAGTGAATGCTTAAACTAGATCTTGAAGAATGAGTATGTCACAGATAAAGAAAAAGGAAAAAAAGGATATTCTTAGTAAGAGGAAATGGGCCAGACAGAGAACATGGAAGAGATACCAGGACAGAATTTTAACTCCGTCATTGTACACTGTTCAACTCACAGTTCCCTTTGTCTTGGTGTTTCTTTTCCAGAAAGAAGTTAAAGTTGAGTTAGGCACTGTCCTATCTTCAAGGCTTTACCACTTGTAGAATAATCTAAATTCTTTAGTCCAGATTCAGAGTCTACACTTCACCTGCCTTTTTTTTTGTATGAGTCTTCTTTTGACAAGCTAATCTACAAATTGTTCTTGAATGAACCATATTTTGCAGCTCTTTTTTTTTTGCCCTGTTGCAAATTTTTCTCAGTATTAAATCACCTGTTTTTGAGTTCCCATGCTTTTGTGGTAGCTATCCATAACTCAGGCTCAGATGCTTACTGTCATTTAAGTTTATGTAATAAATAAATTTACATAAGCATAAAGATCCATTTATGCTTACTATATGGAGGATTATCAGTAAATATTTAATAGTATCTTATGTAATACTCTTCAATGTCCTGAATGTTGTGTTTTTTTTTTAATAATACAGTTGGCAGGGGCACCTGGGTGGCTCAGTGGGTTAAAGCCTCTGCCTTCGGCTCAGGTCATGATCTCAGGGTCCTGGGATCGAGCCCCGAATCTGGCTCTCTGCTCAGCGGGGAGCCTGCTTCCTCCTCTCTCTCTCTCTGCCTGCCTCTCTGCCTACTTGTGATCTCTTTCTGTCAAATAAATAAGTAAAACCTTTTAATAAAATAATAATAATACAGTTGGCAGTGAAGTTTCTGAAAACTCACCAGAACCTGTTTTCCATATTAATAGATATCTGATATCAGTGTATGGGCTTCTGATACATAAGTGATGTGTAATTTATATATTAAGCATGACAAGAAAATATTTTTGAAAGCACTTAAGTAGCAATTTGGGTAGCTTTATATCCATGGGAAGACACAAGGAATTTTGGTAATAATAACTACTATTTAGTGGTTGTGATATTAATAGCAATCATTTATTGATTATTCTAGGTAGACAGTAAATTCATGTTTTATTTTTACAGCAGCCCCCATCATGTAGATGATGTACTCCTTTTATATATGAGGACTTAAATTGAAGTAAAACAGAAGTTTCCATATTGATATTGCACATTACTGAACAATTATTTAGCAGGATAAATATAAAAAAGAGTCAATTTCTCAATGCTCCATAGTGAAATTTTAGAATATAATGAAGTTCTTTAAAATGATGAAAAAACCCAGAGTGCCTTCACCAAAGTATCAGTTATACTGATGGTGTATTTACCAGCACAGTAATTTGCAGAAGTTAGTAAAATGCTCTTTCCTTAAAATGTAGAGGCAATATAGCTGTGTAACTTGATTTTTATACCCATTTAAACTATCAGTTCAGCAAGAATGAGGCCCAGAATGAGTATATATACAAAAATTAAGAGTTCATCACCTATAAAAACATGGTGCAAGAACCAAAGGATATACTTGAGCAGGAAGAATAGTAAACTAGAGAGAGGGGAACTGGATAAACACATCATGAGTAAAGAATTGGCAAAATATGTTAATAAATCAAAAGACTATTGATTGTAAATAATGTATAATATTTTTAAAGATAGAACCAAAATACTAGACAATTACAAGAAAGTTGGAAGAAAGGGATTACATTGAGTCAGGAGTGCTACAATTCAGGGCACCTGGCTGGCTGAGTTGATAAAGGATACAACTCTTGATTTTGGGGTTGAGTTCAAGCCCCAGGTTGGATATAGAGATTATTTAAAAATAAAATCTTAAAAAAAAAAAGTGCTAGAATTATTTTTTCACAAGAAGTACAGAAATACTGGGGATTCTAAAGCGTATTATAAAAATAGCTATTTTGGGGGACGTCTGGGTGGCTCAGTTGGTTAAGCAGCTGCCTTTGGCTCAGGTCATGATCCCAGTGTCCTGGGATCGAGTCCCACATCGGGCTCCTTGCTTGGCGGGGAGCCTGCTTCTCCCTCTGCCTCTGCCTGCTTCTCTGTCTGCCTGTGCTCACTCTCGCTCCTCTCTCTCTGACAAATAAATAAAATCTTTAAAAAAAAAAAAAAAAAAAGGCTATTTTTGTGTCACTGCAGCCAGACTATCTGGATGAAATCCTAGCTTATCCCTTACTGGCTGTGTGACATTAAGGTTACTACAACTTACTGTGCCTAAATTTTCTTATCTATAAATGGGATGACAATAATGTTCATAGTGTTACCGGGAGGATTAAGTTCAATGCACATAAAGCCATTAGAACACACTCAGTACATGAAAGCATTCAGTACATGTTTGCTGCTGCTGCTTTTATTTCTTTTACCTTAAGGGTAACCATGAAAAGAGTAGAAATAAAATCTATGATTACAGGCCAGCAGAACTCAAGAGAATGAAGAAAGCTTACCCCTTAGTATGTCATCAAGATCAATTGGACTAATTTTAATTTTTTATATTCTGTTAGGAGCACTTCCAGCCACTTAAAAGCATTGATATTTTATTACTTTTATCTTCGAGATCTTCCAAAGAGCAGAAAGACTTTAGTTTTTAAAAAATTATTCTATGGGGGATCCTGAGTGGCTCAGTTGATTAGGTGTCTGCCTTCGGCTGAGGTCATGGTCCCAGGGTTCCTGGAATCGAGCCCCACATCTGGCTCCCTCCTCCCTCTTCCTCTCCCTATGTCTGACGCTCCCCTTACTTGTGCTTTCTCTCTGTCAAATAAATAAAATCTTAAAAAAACATTATTCTATGTTGCATGAATCCATCAGGCCCTTTTTGTAAATCTAGGGTACATTATGGAATCTCAGTGATCTTTTTGTGTATCTTGAAATACTTTGCTATTTCTAAGAGTTTTATCATTACCACCAGTTATTTCCTGCTGTGTAAAAAATAAATAAAAAGCAAGAATGATGGAATCCACCAGAAGGAAGATATAGTGAAATAGTAATTTTTCAGGGTTTTTTTTTTTAATTGTACCTATTGCATCCTTCAAAAAAGGCATCAAAGAGGATGAAAAACATACAGATAGGAAGATAAGTACAAGGTGAGGAGTAGCGCTGTAGACCTGGTCTGTTCAGTATGGTAGCCACTTGTCACGTGTGACTGTGTTTAATTAAAATTCTTAGAATTTAAAATTCAGTTCCTCAGTCACATTAACCATGAAGTGGTTATATAGAGGGAATGTAGCATTTTACTGTGACTACCATATTGGGCTTCATTTCACTGTGACTACCATATTGGTCTACAAAGCATAGAACATTTCCATCACTGCAGAAAATTCTCAAGAGAAAAAATTCATAAAATCCCTGCTCAGCAGGGACCCCCATGTGGGACTTGATCCTAGAACCCTGGGTTCTTGACCTGAGACAAAGGCAGGCACTTAACCAGCTGAGCCACTCAGGCACCCGAAAAATAACCTTTTCAAAACAAAAACAGAGTAGCATTGTTTTATATTTTTGTAAATCTTATGTCTCCCCTAAAGTTTGTTGAAAGCTTATATGTTAGAATCTAATCCCCAATGTGATTGTATTTAGAGGTGGGGCCTTTGAAGCTGATTAGGTCATAAGAGTAGAGCCCTCTTTAATAGGGCTCTACTCTTTTCCCTTTTTCCCACCATGTTAGAATACTAGAAGAGATCAGTCATTTGTAGCCTGGAAAAGGGCCTTCACCAGAGCCTAACCGTGCTCATGTTATGATCTCGGACTTCCGGCCTACAGAACTGTGCAAAATAAATTTCTGTTGTTGATAAGTCACTCAGTTTATTTTGTTAAAGCAGCCTAAACTGACTAAGACACATGGCATCTGGCTTCCCCCAGAGCAAGTGATCTAAAAGGGACCAAACAGAAAGCCACTATGCTTTTTACGACCTCTTTGAGTGAAATTTCTAGTCGTTAGAGGCAGGTCACTACTAAGTCTAGCCAGTATTTAGGGGAAGAGAATAAGGCTTCACTCATGAAGACAGAAGTATCAAAGAATTTGTGGACTTTCTAAAACTACTACACTGGATAATGCTAAATGTTAATAGTATAGACACTGTAACCTTTCCAGAGCTCAGTCTAGCGGTGCTTAAGAATATGAACACCCTATAGCCTAGTAATTTCATTTCTAGATTTGTCTCTCAAGGTCTTTGTAAGAATTTCATAGGGGATATGTACATGGATGTTTACTGCAGTATTGTTTGTAGCAGCAGAAGTTGGAGGCAGTCCGGTTGTCTCATAGTAGTCTGAGTGTAGATGGGTAAAATTTGTGAATGCACATTGTATTAGTGTCCTAGAGCTGCCCTAACCAAGTATCACAAACTGGGTGGTTTAAAACAACAGAAATTTATTCTCTCATAGTTCTGAAGGCTAGAAGTCCAAAATCAGAGTGTGAGCAGGGCCATGTTCCCTCTGAGACTCTGGGTAGAATCCTTCCTTGCCTGTTCCTAGATCATGGTGGTGGCTCTTAACCCTTGGATTACCCCTGTATCAATCCAGTCTTTGCCTCAGTTGTCATATGGCATTCTCCCTATGTCTCTTCACGTGGTGTTTTGCTCTAACAAGGACATCAGTTATAATGGATTAGAGCCCACCCTAATGACCTCATTTTAACCTGGTTACATCTACAGACTATTTCCAAATAAGGTCACACTTATTGGGTCACCGCCTACCAGTGGTTAGGACTTCAGCATATCCTTGAGGAATACAATTCATATACACATGGACTAATATGCAGCAGTTAGAAGCACCAAATTAGATGTACACATGCACATAGTATATAGCAGGAAATGCAAGAAAGAGAATGATGTGGTAGTAACAGTAACATTTATATAAATGAAAAATCAGTGTGTTAAGAGTTCTTCAGAGAAACAGACCAATAGGATGGAGATAATAAATCTATATATAAATAGGTTGAGAGAGAGATACTGAGAGATTGAGAGATTATGAGGAACTGGTTCACATGATTATAGAGGCTGGAAAGTCAAAATCTGCAGTGTGGGCCGGCAGAGTGGAGACCCAGGATAGCTGATGGTGCAGATGAGTCCAAAGACAGTCTGCTAGAGGATTTCCTCTTGCTTGGCGAAGCTCTTTTTGTTCTAATCAAACCTTCAGCTGATTGAGGCCAACCCACATTATGGAGGGCAATCTGCTTACTCAGAGTTCACCAGTTTAGTATTAAACTTGTCCAAAGCATCCTCCAAGTTGGCACATAAAATTAAACATCACAAGCCCACCTCCTGTCAAACTGACACCCATAGACCTCTCCTTAAACCATACTTAGAGTCCACATAGATAATAACAAGGCCATACTTCTACCCAACATACAAGTATCCTGTGTACAACCCAAAACATCCCAAATCTTTCACCAGAGAGGATGCAGAGTCCTTGATGTTTAACTCTTCTCTTTGATATCCCATAACTTAAATATTGTGATGTTATTTTTAAATGTACTTTATAAATTATGATAAATATAAAGTATTAGGATATGTATCTTATATTAAATGATAAGGAAATAAAAGAGGGAAGAAAAAGATACTTTATATATACAAATGTACACAGGCACAGAAACATAAGGAAGAAATACTTATGACAATTACATTCCTCATTTCTGTAACTGTTTCCACAGTTACAGCTTGCATTCATGACTACTTTTGTCCAGTACCCATTTTATATTACTTTTTCCTTTAGCAAGAAACTCAGCTGGTCATAGTTCTTGGTACAATGACCCAAACCTTCATTCTTGAAAGGTCTGAGCCATTAGTAGTCTTGCCTGAACTGGGTTGTAGTTTTCCATTGATTTTAATTACAGGGCATGGGAACATGGAGAGATGCCCTTGAGGGTCTCCTATACTGCAGACATACTCTTTTTACCTTCATTGTGGAGTGGCAGACCAGATTTCCTTTGCTCTATCCATCCAAGCATAGTACCCCTCTTCTTTGACTGGTTTATTCAGGAGCGTGAAGTGTCTAGAATGTCCAGGTAGCAGTTTTAACTTCCAGTTAGTTCAGTGGGATCATTGTTAGGTCTTGTGGATATGGAATGGAAGCATTCCTTCATTTGGAACTAAGACCTATAGACCACTAGTAGAGCATAAGGTCATGGAGACAGAAAGCAAAAATTTTGTAGGTGGGTCACTAGGAGTAATAGTGGTGCCGCTTCCATTTCTACTCCTTGATTCCTGGAATGTGCATCCTGTCTATGAGACAAATGTCACCGTGTATCAAATAGTGGTATTCCTGGAGAATCTGGCCCCAGTCCTGCAAGATAATTGCCATCAGGCTGGTACTGTAACTGAGTCTTCAAAAGGCCATTTCATCATTCTATCAGACCATTTGCTTTGGAATGCTAGGGCACATGGTGAGACCAGTGGATTCTACCAGCATGGGCCCATTGCTATATTTTGTTTGGATGGAGTTAATTCCCTTGATCAGAAGCAGTGATATAACCATGAGCATGGATAAAGCATTCTGTAAGTCCACAGATAGCAGTTTAGGTAGAAGCTTTGCATTCAGGGAAGGCAAATCCATACCCAGAATAAGTATCTATTCCAATTAAGAACAAATGCTGCACCTTACATGATGAAAGCAGGTCCCAATGTAATTAGCCTGCTACCAGGCTGATCACCCCAGGGAATGGTGTCATATAAGAGATTCAGTGTTGTTCTCTGCTGCTGGCAGATTGGGAACGTAGCAGTGGCTGTAACCAGGCCTGCCTTGGTGAGTCGAAATCCCAAGTCCTGAGTCCATGTATAACCTCCCATCCTTTGTTCATGAGCCCACTGGGGGCCATGGAAAAGGGATGGCTGAGAAAAGAGACTGACTGGTATCCACAGAACAGGTCATGTTGTCCATTTGATTATTCATCTGTTTTTCTGCTGAGGTTACCCTTTCGTGGGCTTTGACTTGAGACACAAAGATCTTAATGTTTTCACCCATTCAGTGAGGTCTGTGCACATACCTCTTTCCCAGACTCACTGGTCACCGGTTTTCCAATTGTGTTCCTTCCAAGTCACTGACCATCTAGCCAAACCATGGACCACAGCCCGTGAATTGGTATTTAATCACATATTTGGCCATTTTTCCTTTCAAGCAAAATGAATAACCTGGTGCCCTGTGCTAAGTTCTGCCCCTGAGGAAGATTTCCCTTGACCACTGTTTTTCAGGGATACCCTAGAAAGAAGCTGTAGTGTTGTAGTTGTCTGCCTGCAGGCACCCCATATCATGCAGAACCATCTGTAAACTAAGCTTGAGTTCTTTCTCTGTCAGCTGATGGGAGGGAACTTCCCAGAAGCTCTAGGTGCAGGCTGGGAGAGAGCAGGTAGTGTGGCAGGGGTAGGAACTGTGGGCACTTGGGCTACATCTTCATGGAACTTCCTTGTGCCGTCAGCATGTGTTCATGAACTCCATTGATGATGGAGTGCTGCAATGCAGGCTCAACTTGATGGCACTGTGGGTCAGATAAAACCCAGGTGGCGATGAGTAGCTCAGGTCACGTGGGAACTTGATGTGACCCATGATTAAGTGTTTTGTCTTGGCTAAGGCCCAGTAGCAGGCCAAAAGCTGTTTCTTAAAAGGAGAGGAGTTATCTGCAGGGGATGGCAGGGCTTCACTCCAAATACCTGAAGTCCTATGCTGCCATTTTCCTCCTAAAGGAACTTGCGAAAGGTCCCAAACATCATCCTTGTCTGCCATCGACACTTCCTGCACTGTTACATCTCCTGGATCACGTAGTGCGAGTCAGAGCAGCTTACATGGCAATTTGGACCTATTGCAGAGCCGCCTTCTGCTCTAAGCCCCACTCAAAACTAGCACCTTTTCGGGTCACTCAGTAAACGGGCCGGAGTAACACACCCAAATGAGGAAGGAATGTGTTGCCTCCAAAATCAGAAGAGGCCCACTAGGCCCCTTTGTTTGCCTTTTAATTGTAGGTGGTCAGAAGCAACAGCTTATCATTCACCTTAGAAAGGATATTTCAACATGCCTCACACCACTAGACCCATAGAAATTTCATAGAAGTTAAAGGCCCCTGAACTTCTACCAGATTTATTTCCCATCTCCAGGTTGTAAATGTCTTAGAATTAAGTCTGGTAGTTGCCACTTCTTGCTCTCTAAAGTGTGATCAATGTGGTATCAGTGTGGTATCTTTTGAAAGGTAAAGGTGATCAAGAATGCTCATCACACAGTATATACAAACTAATGCTTGTTTTGTGATAAAGATTAGTATTAAACATTTCAGAATAGTTGTCTTTGTATAAGCAGGAGAATGAAAATGGAAAATGAAAATAAGTAAAACCCATATAAGAATTTTAAGTAGGCAAATTAAGTCTCCCAGAAACTAGGATCAAAAGACCAAAAATACGGAATATGGGCAAGAAAAAGAGAAATAGTAGAAGAGTAAAGTCGAATTGTTAGTCTGGGACACCTACCTCTAAAATATTGGGAAGAAAAAGAAAATTGAGAGGAAGAATTTCAAACATGTATTTCAAGAAAATTTCTCAAAAATAAAGGACTGGAATTTGCAAATTAGAAGGGTCCACCACACATTCATGAGAGTGAATGATAAAAGGCCCGCATTATGGTATATCATGATGAAATTTCAGGACATCCAGGAATAAAGAGAAAAACTTAAAAGCTTCTGGGAGAGAGGAGTCACATACCAGTGAATATCACATAGGAACATAGGAGAATATCATTGGACTTCTCAAAAACAAAACTGAAAGACGCTTGAGCATATCTCTTCACATTTATGAAGAAAAAAACTATTTCTGCCTTAGAATTCATTATTTAGGCACACTGTCAAAAAGTGTGAAATATAGAGGTGCCTGGGTGGCTCAGTGGGTTAAAGCCTCTGCCTTCAGCTCAGGTCATGATCCCAGGGTCCTGGGATCAAGCCTTGCGTCGGGCTCTCTGCTCAGCGGGGAGCCTGCTTCCCTTCCTCTCTCTGCCTACCTGTGATCTCTGTCTCTCAAATAAATAAATAAAATCTTTAAGAAAAAAAATAGAATATAGAAAAAAATGAAATATAGAATAAAGTGTAATAGTTTTGACGTACATGAAGAACTTACAAAGCCAAAAATACAGAAAAGTAGACAAGTCTACATAGACATAGCTCACAGACTTAGGATACAGAAAATTAAACAAAACTGACAAGCTTTATTGAATAGAGATGGAACCCTGTATACACACAAGCTCATGCTCATGAGTAGAACATATACATATTTTCAGGTATATAAAATTTAAGTTACAAAAGTTCAATCTGTATTAAGTCACAGTGGAAATTTTATCAGTTTTCATAGAATCAGTGTCATTTAGAGCATGTTCTTGGACCTTACCATAATTAAATGAGAAATCAGCAACAATGATGAGACTAAAAATTATGTTTAAACAACTTCTGAGAACTAACTGTAGTACTTAATGAGGTAAGAGAAAATACATTAGACATTATAGAGAACTAGAACTCTGACACAGAAACACTACATGTCAGAACTTATAGATTGTAACTAACATGAAGAGACATTTGTTGGCTTAAAAGAGTGATATTTTAAAAGATTGGATATAAAATAATTAAGTCTAATTAAGTCTTCAACCCTTGGAATAGTAAAATAACAAAAGAATAAAGCCAAACATAAACAATAAAAATAAAGTAGAAATTAATGAAATGAAAGACAAAAATGTCTGCCTTCACCTCAGGTGGTAATCTCAGGGTCCTAGGGTTGAGCCCTGCATTGGGCTCCCTACTCATCAGGGAGTCTGCTTTTTCCTCTCCTGCCCTTCCCCTCACCCTCCTCCCACTCTCTCAAATAAATAAATAAAATCTTAAAAAAAAAAAAAGAAAAAAGAATTTTATGAATCCTAAGGTAACTCCATGAACACTTTGTCAATAAATTTGAATCTTGGATGGCATAGTTTTTTTAGAAAAATGTAATTTGCCAAAATTAACCTTAGAAATACATAACACTAATAAGTTAATCACAAATAACACTCAGTAGAAAACAGAGAACAAATTTACATGTACCAGCTTCCTCACCAAAAGGTAAACCAAACCTCAAAATTTTAGTTACAGAGGAAAAAAACAGTTCTCCATTTTATTTTATTTTAATTTTTTTTAAGATTTTATTTACTCATTTGACAGAGTGATCACAAGCAGGCAGAGAGGCAGGCAGAGAGAGAGGAGGAAGCAGGCTCCCCGCTGAGCAGAGAGCCCGATGCGGGGCTCGATCCCAGGACCCCGAAATCATGACCTGAGCCAAAGGCAGAGGCCTCAACCCACTGAGCCAACCAGGTGCCGCCAGTTCTCCATTTTATAAGACTAATCATTCAGCAAGTATTTATAGAGCATTTATACTAGTATAATACAAAAATATTTGATACCTAAAGTAGCCAGTGGCAGTACTACAAGAAAGGATATAACTTAGTAACTTAATCTTATGTATAGGGATGCAAAAACTTAAAACATTAGCAAATTAAACCCAACTTATGTTAATGAAGGAAAACATCATAATCAAGTGGGGTTAATCCCACAAATGCAAAATTGATTTAATAACAAACCTCTTTTTTTGTTTTTTAAATATTTTTTATCTCTTTGAGAGAGAGAGCACAAATAGGCAGAGCAGCAGGGTGAGGGAGAAGCGGGCTCTGACAAGGGGCTGGATTCCAGGACCCTGGGATCATGACTGGAGCTAAAGGCAGCCACTTAACCCACTGAGCCACCCAGGTGGCCCTGGAAAACCTCTTAATGTATAACTTGTCACTTTCAGTAAGTTAAAGAAGGAAAAAGTAGTCAGTATATTCGTTGAGCAGATATCGAGCATCTACCGTATTACCGAGAACTAGGCATTAATGGTTTAGCCGTGTACAAACCAAAGTCCTGTTTGGATGGAGTTTACAGTCTAATATAAGACAAATGATAAGTCATATTAGGTGGTATGATAAATGCTGTGAAGACCTCTAAATCAAATAAAAGGAACAGTGATAATTATTACTGATAACCTTTCACGCATTAAATATAAACCCTCTTTTTTTTTCTTTTGAAGTGTTTTAATTTATTCATTAGAGCAAGTGAGGGCAGGAGGAGTGGAGAGGGTCTTGGGGGAGGGAGAAGCAGACTCCCCCAGAGCAGGGAACCTAAGGGCTGGATCCTAAGACCCTGGGATCATGAACTTAGGGGAAGGCAGACACTTAAATGCTTAACCAGCTGAGCCACTTAGGCGCCTGCCACTTGGTCTTCTCTTTTTTGTATCTTTGTTCTGTGTCTGTTTGCCATTTACATTTATCTGAACGCTGTAAAATAATCAAATATTCCTTATGGGAAATAAGATGACACCTGCTAAAATTGAGTGATTGGCTAGCAAGATCTGTCTTGTGATAACTCAGTCTTTATCAGTTGAAGTTTAAAAATTTGAAATCTGTCTATGAGTGATAACAGCAGAATATAAACATTTACAGTATATAGCATATTTATAATCTAATATAATCAATTATATAATTTATAATAAAATATATGGAGTAAATATAAATATATGGAAGTTGTTTCTTAGTAAAAACTTGAAATTCAAAGACTGTCCATATATATAATTTTTTTCTGCGTAGAACTTTTATCTCTCATAAAAGGACTAAAGGGAGAAAAGCTGTTTCCATAGGCTTATTAATTATTATAGCACAGTATCTTCAGCATAACACTAAAGTTGTAATGAGCTGGGAGTTAAGTTTAATTTGAACAGTGCTAAATGAAGCAAAAGTCATATAGATCCAGATAAGCAATTTCATAAATGCTTCCCTATCAGTCATTATTAGGATGCACTGTGGAATATCTATGGCTTTACAACAAATTTTTACTCCCAAAACAACCAAAGTCATGTCTGTTGGTGTTCCATAGTATAGCGCTGTACATATGAAGGATATTACTTCAGAAAAATTTAAAACTCTTTAGTTGGATTTGGAAGATGATCTTTGGGTATAAGTCTTTTGGTTCTCTTTGTTTAATCCCTGCAAAAGAACTAAATTCTCATGCCTTGACTTCATTAAAATACCTCTTTAACTAGGAGCTTCTGCTAAAAATGCTTGTAGTAATTTTTATATTTATGTATTTTAAAAAGTTCAAAAACAGTTGTATAAGGTATTTTAGGTCTCTTTTGACAGACTGCTAGTTTACTTCAAGATCCTTCCAATAAAATAAGGTCTTATTTTTTTGGCTAAGATGCCCCTGAGACAACAGTCAGGAATTGGGCAGCTTCACAAAAGATGTGTGCACAAAAGGGCTTTGACTTTGCCTAGCCCAGAGGTTTCAGATTTGTAGCCAGCAAACTGATCTGACCAACAGAATGTTTTATTTGTTTTGCACAGTGCTCCTAAAAAATAAATTCAGTTGTTATCCAGCATTTTAAATGTGAAATTTCACATAATCTTGATTCCTAGGTTTCTTTAACATTTTGTATCATCTGATATCACTGGGTTGAATTCTAACATGGCAGTAGTTGGCCAGGGTTTAGCACTGGGTGAGGATGAACCATATGATGAACCATAAACTCTCCAATTGTCTGCATTCCCCCACCATTTCTTAATATTGAACTTTACTCGTTTTCTTTACCTGTGACCTGCATAACATTTAAGTTTGTGATGTTTGCTAACTTGACTATGTACAGGACCTTTTTTTTTCCCCTTATAAAGATTTTTATTTATTTGTCAAAGAGCGCTCAAGCAGGGAGAGTGGCAGGCCGAGGAAGAATCAGGCTCCCTGCTGAGCAAGGAGCCCCGATGTGGGACTCAATCCCAGGACCCTGGGATCATGACCTGAGCCAAAGGCAGATGCTTGACCAACTGAGCCACCCACGCATCTCTGTACAGAACCTTTTTAAAAGTTTTGTTGCTTCTGATTATGGCATGGGAAGCTAACACTGTTTAGGATAAATTATCTTAAAAACCTCGAATTTAGGCTAGCATTGCCATCTCTCTTTCCCTGAACTGTAATGTGTCTTTAGGAGAATATGTTTATGTGTGTATCTGTTTATATATATACAGATATATAGACATTGTTATCAGTTCTTTATTTTAAAAAATTCTTTATTAAAGCATTTGCTGTGGATTCTCCTAGACTGGTAGTTTCTATAAGAAGAATGTTGTGACTTTCATTGAGGTTTGTTACGGTCCTGATTTTGTTTAGTGATGATAGGACTATTTGAAGTAATAATTTTTCAAATCTGTTTCACTAAAAAACATTTGTTTAACCTCTTTCTGTGTCATTAGGCTGGGTACTTGGGGTAGTTATTTATACTGGTTACTAAATATTTTTGGCTCTCTTCCATCTGGCATTTCCTAACCTTCTGTCACTGGGCCATGTCAACAGTTCTGGCCAAAGAGTTGTGAATGGAAATGAGTGTGTCATTTCCAGGCCAATCATTTAATTGCCAGTATGATCTCTGTTTCCTTCTGCTGCTGCCACTAACAGTGTTTTAGAGAATAGCTACTCCATAGCCTGAGATCCAGAAGAGAATGATTATACAGAGCAGAGCTCTCCACCAGCCAGTGACAGACATACAGTGAGGAAGAAATAAATCTTGTTGTTTTTTGTGGGTTTTTTGTTTTTCGGTTTTTGTTTTTGTTTTTTGACAGAGCTACATGCATGTGAGCAGGAGGGCAGGGCATGGGGGAGCAGGGCAAGGTCAGAGGGAGAGAGAGAATCTAAAGCAGGCTCCATGCCTAGCAAAGAGCCTGACTCAGGGCTCTCTGATCTCACAATCCTGAGATCATGACCTGAGCAAAAATCGAGAGTTGGTCGCTTAACCAGCTAAGCCACCCAGGCACCCCTAAATTTGTTCTTTTAAGCCAGAGATTTTTGGAGTTGTTCATTACTGCAGTTAGCCTTTCTGACTGATACCTACATTATAGCAATAAAGTGAAGAAAGAATGTAGTTAACTTATTAATTAAAGCAATTAAAGGTAGCTATGCTAAACAAAATCTATAACCTGCAAGCTATTAGAAAATTTTTAGTCTTTACGGTAACTCTTATTTATTTATCAGTTGTGTCATCAGAGGCCTTAAGTCTTAGAAACTGCAACTTTGAAAGTACACACTAAAGATGCCAGAGATCACAAAACATTTTGCATGCTCAGCACTGTGTTGTGTACATAAAAATGGTCTGAAGATGATTAAGGCCTATCATGGTTAATCCTGCTTGTTATCAAAGAGGGGTGTGTGTGTATTTTTTTCTCCAGAGTAGCATGGAGCTGAAAATTTTTAAACAAACTTGCAGAATTAGATTATAGATATTTATGATGTAACATAATTTTGTGATGTAATTTTAGAGCTGGAAGAACCTTATTTATTTATTTTTTAAGATTTTATTTATTTATTTGACAGAGATCACAAGCAGACAGAGAGGCAGGCAGAGAGAGAGGGAAGCAGGCTCCCTGCTGAGCAGAGAGCCCGATGCGGGACTCCATCCCAGGACCCTGAGATCATGATCTGAGCCAAAGGCAGCGGCTTAACCCACTGAGCCACCCAGGTGCCCTAAGATTTTATTTATCTAAAATTTTTTTTGAGAGAGAGGGCGAGAACACGAGCATAGGGAGGGCAGAGGAAGAAGCAGACTCCCCACTGAGCAGGGAGCCCGATGCAGGCCTGGATCCCAGGACCCCAGGATCATGACCTGAGCTGAAGGCTGATGCCTAACTGAGCCCTCAGGTGGCCTCCACCAATATCTTCAATGTATTTAAGATTTTTGTACAAATGTAGAGAATGTTGTACTTTGTGTGACTGTTAATTAAAATTAAATTTGTCAGAGTGACAGGAAACCCAAGGCAACAGTTGTCTAAAAAGAAAGAAGTTTATTCCTCGCTATTGTGATTAAAGTCTGGGGGATTGTTAGTATGAAGGCTCCACCATGACGTTGTGGACTTAGGCTTCTGTTTTATTTACACCACTGTCCTTAAACACATGATGTTCATGCTTCAGAATACCTGCTTATGTTCCAACATTCTACCTAGCGGGAAACAAAGTGTGAAGGTCCCCCTTCCTTCTTTTTAGAACATATCTCAAGAGTTGGACAGGACACGTCTGCTCATGTCACATTGGCTAAAATAAGTCAGATGGCCAGCTCTGCAGTGAGGGAGGCTGAGAAATATGGGCTGTGTTCTAGATGGTCATCTACTCCACTAAAAATCTAGGGTCTGTCATAGACAAGGTGACTAGATTTGGAGTAATTAGCAGTTTTTCTCACAATGATGTAATCAGTTTTTGTTTCAGATTGTTTATTCATAGGTATTTATTGAGTGCTTATTATGTGCCAAACACTGTGATTCATAAATATATATGATAGTAAACTGTATTAGTTCTTATATTCATTTACAGATTAGGAAAACTTTAAATAGGTTAAAATAAAATAAAGAGTACCCAAAAGTTTTCTTTGTACAGATATAAGGAAAAAAAAAATTATACACCCAGCTTTAGGTTCATCTTCATGCTCCAATAAAACATGGTATATTTCTTCAGAGTCAGCCAATAGCTTTGAAAATTCTGTACCACAACCCCAAAATACTAGCTCTAATGAAAACTGTGAAACTTTTGAAATAAAATTGAAACTTGGGTACTACATAAATTAGGATCTGTCATCAGGCTTCCTGCGCAACAGGGAGTCTGCTTCTCCCTCTCCCTCTGCTTGTTTGTTCTCTTTCCAAAATAGAGATAAAATCTTGTAAAAAAAAAAAAAAAAGTTGTGGAAATGAAGGTATATTCTCATTTAATTCTGTTCTTTATTAGCCTTAAACCAGAACACCTATAAAATCAGCTAGTGATTATTCTTAACAAAAAAAATGTATAAAAAGAATTGTCATTTAATAATTAGCTCATTAGCTTTCCTGTGGAACTGACAAATCTGTAGCATTTTAAACTTCAAACAGTTTCAATTTGAGCTAGTTTGCCAAGAGTGTTTGGTTTTATTTTCTATATTGAAGTAGATTTGAAGGCAGGGGTAGGGATGGGGGGAAACATTGTATTTGAAGTTAATGTAAGTCTTTGGACTAACTGCTATAGATTTGTGTTAGTTATTAAATGGTATTGGTAGACCTAGTGCTATGATAATCACTATAGATAGGTTTGGATTCTTACTGTTGCCTTTTCTTCCCAGTTCTTGACATGACTCCACTTTGTTTAATTCCTTTTGAATTTCTGATTGTTACTTCTATAACCCTGTGCCTTTCAGCCTTGGTCGTATATCATGAACAGTAGGGCTTTTTCAGAATTCAAAATGCTTTTGAATGTAACGTAAATCTCATTTAAACAGGCTTAAACAATGAGAAAATTTACCTCAAATGACAGGCTTTGTCTCAAGTTCTCAAGGACCTACGATGGCTGTCTGCCATAAAAAATGCAGCATTTATCTACTTTAAGAAAAGAGAAGGGCCTCTCTTATCCAGAAGCCAAAAAAGCAAGCTACTTCTTGTATCTCACTGGGCCAAATTGGCTTAGGCCTGCTCATCCTTGAGGAGTATGGAATTACCATAAATAACCAGACTTTTGTGGTGGAAGGGATATTATGAAGTCAGTGTCCACTTCACAGTGAGTGAATTGTGGATATACTTGTTTTTACAATTGCTACAGGTGATTTAGTACCTAACTAATTTTGAGCACTGCTACACTTCCTAGTTCAAAAAATAATAAGAGAGGGAAAAAACTAATCATTTTTTCCATTTTCCAGTGGAACGAAGAGTAGTTTGGTATAATTTATCTTGGTTTCTGTTGAAGAGTCAGAGTTTGGTTAGCCTTAGTTAGGCTTTGGGTAAAGTAATTGTGTTAATTGGGGATTAGGGTGGAAAATGCATATTCATAATTGTCATTTAAATTTATTAACTGAAATATACAGTTTTAAAAAGATTTTTAATTTATCTGATAGAGAATGAGAGAGAACAAGCATGAGAGGGGAGAAGGTCAGAGGGAGAAGTAGACCCCGGCTGAGCAGGGAGCCCTACCCTGAAGGCAGTCGCTCAAGCAGCTGAGCCACCCAGGTGCCCGGAATATATAATTCTAATGTGGGGACTGTTGTTAAAGATCCTTTGGCTGTGTGCTCTCTGACAAATGAGTTAACCACTCAGGGCACAGTGATAAAAGTAAGTATGTTAACTTTTTGGAATAAAGCTGCCCAACAGTCTCATTTATCTTAATACTAAGAGGCAGAAGCAATAAAGACTTTGAGCAGCATTGTTCTAATACTCATGAGAAAATTTTATTCTCAGAAAAGTTTCCTTAAACTCTGATCAGTGCCTGTTTACCCTTACTGTTAAATATGTCCAGGGGCATCTGGGTGGCTAGTCATTAGGCATCTGCTTTGGGCTCAGGTCATGATCCCAGGGTCCTGGAATCGAGCCTCAAGTCAGGCTCCCTGCTCCGTGGGAAGCCTGCTTCTCCCTCTCCCACTCACCCTGCTTGTGTTCCCTCCTCCACTGCCTTGCTCTCTCTCTCTCCATCAAATAAATAAATTAATAAATAATTTTTAAAAATAAATATGTCCAGGGACGCCTGGGTGGCTCAGTTGGTTGAGCGGCTGCCTTCGGCTCAGGTCATGATCCCAGCGTCCTGGGATCGAGTCCCACATCAGGCTCCTTGCTCGGCAGGGAGCCTGCTTCTCCCTCTGCCTCTGCCTGCCACTCTGTCTGCCTGTGCTCGCTCGCTCTCTCTCCCTCTCTCTCTGACAAATAAATAAATTTAAAAAAAAAAATATGTCCAGCAAGCTATTATTTTGGTTTGATCAGAAAAAATAGAAGTCTATGGTTAGTCTCATAGCTTGGAAGAAGTGACAGAAGAGAAGACAGCAAGAAAGGGAGGGGGGAAAACTCTATAAACTACAGGAGTAACATAAGAAACCCACCAGTTTAGGCCAACTTATTCTAGAAAATCGCTTTGTACTAATGGGTCCTCAGGGTCTTATCATATTATAAAACAGTAGACTTATTTAATGATCCTAATGATTATCTTATAATTATCAAAGTGTTATTTTAAGGATATTCTTTTAAAAACAAAATAAGGTGACATACTTTAGAAGTATTTTCGATCAAAATGGTTAAAATTCTGGGGATGCCTGGGTGCCTCAGTCGGTTAAGTGTCTGCTCAGGTCATGTTCCTAGGGTCCTCGGATCAAGTCCCACATGGGGCTCCTTGCTCAGCAGAGAGCCTGCTTCTCCCTCTGCCTGCTGCTCCCCCTGCTTTTTAACAAAAAAGATAAGATCTTTAAAAAAAAAAAAAGATTTTAAAAAAATAATAAAATTAAAATTCTGTTTCCATATTTGAAAGGGTATAACTCTAAGCTATCCTGGAGAAGCTACAAAAACATTTTCTTTGAGAGCTACAGATAAGAAAGACACAGTAAAGCTTTAGCTATTTGTATACAAAAAATTGGACCAAAATCTTTTCTTGAGGTCTCATCCATTTATGAATTTATGAAAATGTGCTGCTTTTCGTCTGTGTAATATCCAGAGCCTGTTACTTTTAAATCTTGCCAAGTTTCCCTCCCTGTTCCCTAGCCCCAATCAGTGCAAATTAGTTTAATCTTAACCTAACCCAGACATCATCAAAGTGCATCACTGATGTTGACACAAGTTATTCTCCAAATCTCCAATTTATTTTTTATATTTTAGTATTTTGAATTCTGGATGATCTTAAGATGAGTGGATGTATTGTGTTATGGTGGTATTACCCCTTACACATCTTAAAATCAAGAAGGGAAATACAGGACACCTGGATGGCTCACTCGGTTAAGTGACTGCCTTCAGCAGATCATGATCCCGGGGTCCTGGGATCAGGTTCCACATCAGGCTCCCCCCATTCTGTGGGGAGCCTACCTCTCCCTCTCCTTCTCCCTGCAACTCCCCATCTTGTGCTCCCTCTCTCTGTCAAATAAATAAATAAAATCTTTTTTTTTTTTTAAGGGAAATACATTTCCGTAAAGAGGAACTTTAAATTACCCATATTATTAATCAGTTGTTAGTGCCATTGTTTATTCCATAATTCCTTTGTAAGAAGTATGGTTAAACTTTTTTTTTTTTTTTTAAGATTATTTATTTATTTGAGAGAGAGAGAGAGAGCTTGAGAAGGGAGAAGGTTAGAGGGAGAAGCAGACTCCCTGCAGAGCTGGGAGCTTGATGTGGTACTCCTGGGACTCTGGGATCAACCTGAGCTGAAGGCAGTCGCTCAACCAGCTGAGCCACCCAGGTGTCCTGAAGTATGGTTTAAGTTTTAGTAAAACCCAAAATACTTTCAATTTAGGTTTTTGCGTTAGACGCAGTCTTCTGTTTTTCATTAGGTAGTCATGCTCTCGAACATTGTTATTGACATCAGTCCATGGGAGACCACATGAAAATCTGGATAGTTTGTAAATTTTTAAAAATATTCTTCAGTTCTAATACGAAGTTTTTTCCTTTTGGTTCTAGTTAATGGTTTATGTGACTCAAGGCAGTAGTGTAAAAAAAAATAATATTTTGGCGCCATCTGCTGTTCTTTAATATATCATCTATTTTGGTAAAACTGGTAGGTAGATTTAAATATACATATTTTCTGTTTACCCATATAAAGCACAAAAATAATGGACGTTTTGTTTTAATCTGCTTGAGTTGTCTGGTGATTCCTATATTTCTGGTGCTGAGGCTATTTCCTTGGTAATTTTGGAAATAAGCTTATTGAAAAATATTTGTCAGAGGGGGAGACAAACCATAAGAGACTCTTAATCATAGGAGACAAACAGGTTTGCTGGAGGGGGCAGGTGGTGAGGGAATGGGGTAAATGGGTGATGGACATTTTAGGAGATCATGTGATGTAATGAGCACTGGGTATTATGTAAGACTGATGAATCACTGACCTCAATCTCTGAAACTAATAACATGTTAGTTAACGGAATTTAAATAAAAATGAAAATTTAAAAAAAAATTATGTACTCTTACCTCTGCCACTCTTCCATATTCATTCATTCAATGCCTCTGGGTTCCTGAAGACTTTTTCCTCTAGCTTCCTTTGTCTTCCTGTGAAAACTAAGACAGCGACATTGGACTTCTTACCTTTTTTTTTTTTTTTAAGTGTCCTTTTCTGAAGACCCAGTTTTTCATCTTCAATATTCTGCCTGTATTTTATCCTCAAGCCCAACTTCTGTCCATTCCATGAAATCGGTCCCTGTGGTTATGAGTTGCATTTACTTTTATTTTTACTGCTTGTCTATAGTTTCTTTTATATAAATAATTTGCACTACAGAAATAGCATTTTATATTCATGGTCTCTAATCAGACATGATCTGGTACTCTGGCACATTGAGAGGGAGAGAGGGAGTTCTTCAAAGAAGTGGCATGTTCTCTGATGACTGGGGGAATTTATATACTGTTTATGTAGTCCTTAGGTAACAAATCTTTATGCAATACTGGATATGAAGACTTAGAAATCTGGTGCCTTAATTTAAAAAACTGTGTGCAGAGTAAAGATAAATGAATCCTGAACAGTGAACTCTGAGTAAAGTTGATGAGTTTCTATGCATAAGTAGCATGATGTCTATTTTGGCTGATCAGATCTTCTTAAGATTTTATTTATTTATTTGAGAGAGAGCAAGGGTGAGCAAGAGAGAACATGAGCTGGGGGAGAGGCAGATGGAGAGGGAGATGGAGGCAGATGGAGATGTCCCTGCTGAATAGGAAGTCCAACTTGGGGCTCTATACCAGGACCCTGAGATCATGACCTGAGCCAAAGGCCAATGCCCAACTGACTGAGCCACCCAGGGGCTCATGGCTGATCAAATCTTTTTCTACTATTCTGAGATTGAGCCACGTGTGGAGCTCTGAGTGCAGTCAGCTTGAGACTCTCTCCCTCTCCGCCTCCCCCTGCTCACTCTAACGCATGCGTGCACTCTCTCTCCCTCCCTCTCTCTCTCTAAAATTAACTAATTAATTAAAGCTTTTTTTAAAAGTTTGAAATTGGAGCTCCTGGGTGGCTCAGTTGGTTAAGCCTCTACCTTCAGCTCAGGTCCTGATCTCAGGGTCCTGGGATGGAGCCTCACATCAGTCTCCCTACTCAGTGGGGAGCCTGCTTCTCCCTCTCCCTCTCCCTGCCACTTTCTCTACTTGTGCACACCCATGCTCCCTCTCTCTTTCCTCCTCTCTCTCTCTCTCTCTCTGTCAAATAAAATCTTTTTTTTTTTCTTTTTTTTTTTTTTAAGTTTAAAGTTGGAGCGCCTGGGGTGCCTGGGTGGCTCAGTGGGTTAAGCCTCTGCCTTCAGCTCAGGTCATGATCCCAGTGTCCTGGGATCAACCCGCATTGGGCTCTCTGCTCAGCAGGGAGCCTCCTTCCTCCCCTCTCTCTCTCTGCCTGCCTCTCTGCCTATTTGTGATCTGTTAAAAAAAAATAAATAAAATGTTTAAAAATAAATAAATTATATGATTTGTATAGAGAAAAATAACTAGAAGAATCCTAAAATATTAATGGGAATAAACTCTGAGTGATGAGATTTTCAGTAACTTTTTTTCCTTTAGTGTTTTTCTTCAGATTTTCTAAGGACATATTTTTTAAAAGATTTTATTTATTTGACAGAGCTCACAAGTAGGCAGAGAAGAGAAGAGGCAGAGAGGAGGAAGCAGGCTCCCAGCTGAGCAGAGAGCCCGATGTGGGGCTCGATTCCAGGACCCTGGCATCATGACCTGAGCCGAAGGCAGAGGCCCTAACCACTGAGCCACCCAGGCGCCCCAAAGGACATATTTTTATAATTAGAAAAAAATTAGTGTGGAGAATAACTTCAGTTGTGGCAGAATTGTAGGAATAGTTTTATAACCTCCCAAAATGACTGTTGTTACCTTAAAGGAGACACTATTCGTTTTTTTTCTGTAGTCAGCCCATGACATTTGTCGATTTCACACTGTATTTTTTTTTCTCTTTTTAAGATTGGTTTATTTTAGAGAGAAAGCATGTATCCATGTGCATGAGCCAGGGGAGGGGCAGAGGAAGCCAGAGAATCCCAAGCTGAATCTCCACTAAGGGTGGATCTTTTTTTTTTTTTTTTTTTTTTTAAGATTTTATTTATTTATTTGACAGAGGGAGAGACACAGTGAGAGAGGGAACAGAAGAAGAGGAAGAGGGAGTGGGAGGGAGAGGAAGAAGCAGACTTCCTGCTGAGCAGTGAGCCTGATGCCGGGCTCAATCCCAGGGCCCCAGGATCGTGACCTGAGGGGAAGGCAGACACTTAACAGACACCTAACGACTGAGCCATCCAGGACCAGGATCCTAAGAGTGGATCCTGATCTGGGGCTCCATCACAGGACCAACCCTGAAATCCTGACCTGAGCCGAAATCAAGAGTCAGCCACTTAACTAACTGAGCCACCCAGGCACCCTGGCTTCACACTGTATTTTCTGCTATTAAAGAACTATTCTGAACACCCGTCATAGGTAGTATAGTATTTTGTACTAGTAATCATTATTTCTATGTCATAGTTTTTTTTTTTTGAAGATCGTATAGTATAAAAAAGGCCTGTAGCTAGAATACTTTGTGCCTTGCTAACTTTCAGCACCATCTCATTTATAATAATAGCTAACATTGAATATCTCTGCAAAGTATTGTATTGATCTTCACAACATTTTATAAGGTAGGCACTTTTATTTCTATTTTATGGTTGCACTGAGAATCAGACAGATTAAGGAACCCATCCCAAGATTGCACAGCTAGCTACTAAGCCAAAATTCTAACCAAGAGCCAGTTTTTTCACAACCTGTATCCCTAACCATTTGGATATGTTAAATCCAAATATTAGTGATACTTATGATACAACAAGATCTAAGGAGATGCCCATTATGAAAATAAAGGGTTTAATGTATATGTTCTGGTGTTAAAATGTTAACTTGTTAACGCTTTTAATAAAATAAGACATGAAAATAATGACTTTTTAAAAATTCTATAAACATTTTTAAAATAATGTTTTATTTCATAGTGTTCTATATGCTAAATACTTCTGTATCCAGTAGTATTTAGCAAGACTAATTTATATTTAGATAATACAGTGGTTATGAGTACGGGGCTGTGGAGCTAGACTGAGTTCAGATTCTACCTCTACTACTTAATACTATTGTGATTTTTGGCAAGATACTTAACCTCTCCTTGCCTAGTTTCCTTATTTACAAACTACGAATATGCTCCTCATAGAGTTGATATAGTGATTCAGTGACTTAATACAGGAATACCTTGCTTTATTGCCCTTTACTTTATTGTGTATCACAGATATTGCACTTTTTGCAAATTGATGGTTTGTGGCAACCGTGCACTGATCCAAGTCTGTCAGGGCTATTTTCTTTTTTTTTTCTAACAGCATTTGCGCTTTTCTGTCTGTGTGTAATGTTTTGGTAACTCTTGGTATATGTCAGACTTCGTCATTATCATTTTTGTAGTAATGATCTGTGATCAGTGATTAGGATTTGCTGGAAGCTCAGATAATTGTTAGCAATTTTTATTTTTTAAATTAAGGTGTATTATTTTTTTAGACATAATGCTTAATAGACTACAATATAGTATAAACATTACTTTTACATGGACTAGGAAACCAGAAATTCATTTGACTCGCTTTATTGTGATACTCACTTAATTGCAGTGGTCTGGAGCCAAACCTCTACATTTCCGAGGTGTCTGTACATATATAAAACATTTGGAACAGTAGTGCTTGCCACATGTAAGTGTTCAGTGTTAGGTACACTAGTAGCAGTAGTGGAATTGTTACTACTACTACTACCACCACCACTGTTGGTCTAGTTATTATTATTGTCATTATTTGTATTATAAACTTTTGAGACCTCCATATTACATAACTAACATTGTACTTGGAGTCCATTGATCTAAAACTTATTTTGCTACAACTTACTTTCTAACCTTTGGCAGTTCACTGAACTTAATGGGCCTTGGGTGCTTTCTCAATAAAATAGTATCATTATGTCTTTACTCTCAGGTAATCTCTTGATCTGTAAAACATTTCTAGAAATCTTAGAGTTCCAGAAATTATGGTCTAACTTTGAACCGTGAAAGAAAGAAAACTGATGATGCTCAGCCTTCCTACCTCTCCATGAGGTCCGTTTTCTTTCTTTCAGAAAAATAGTTTCTTTTGTGAGTTAACAACACAGGTTAAACATTTAATGCTTGTTAGACTATAGTAGGCTTATTCTTATTTTTTTTATTTTTTTTTAAGATTTTATTTATTTATTTGACAGAGACACAGCAAGAGAGGGAGCACAAGCAGGAGGAGCAGCAGAAGGAGAGGGAGAAGCAGGCTTCCCACAGAGCAGGGAGCCCAATATGGGGCTCAATCCCAGTACCCTGGGATCATGACCCGAGCCGAAGGCAGACGCTTAATGACTGAGCCACCCAGGCGCCCCAGTCTTCTTATTTTGAACTTCATACTTTACTCCCCTAGTCTTGGCTATTCTTTCTCTGTAAAACTAAATTAATAAAAGCACTTCTGAACAGTTTAAATTTAATGTGAAAATAAAAATCGGGACAAGCTAAATTGTTTTCTTTTAAGCTGTGTGCATATGGTCATATGCATATGATCACTGCCCTATTTTATATTTTTTTAAATATAAAATAATATAAGATATATATATAAATATATACATAATATAAAAATATAAAATTTTATATTTTTCTAAAACCTTGTGTGTTCCTTTAAATGGTGCTTATTATGGTGCTTCAGTTATTTGTATGTTTGGCTTCCTACTGGATCAAGTTACTCTGGCAGATCTTTAGATTCACTAGAAGAAAACAGTTTTTTTTAAATTGCTGAATTATATGAATCCTAGATTAGCCTCTAATTAATTAGGTTTGTCTTAAATGTTGATTTGAGGCATGGTCATTCTGACCTTAAATTAATGATACACTTGATTCCCTGGTCCTATCAGCTTCTACTCTAGATGTAATACTAGTTTTGAATAATATTGTCCAAATGAACTTAAAGCTACTTAAAATTTTATGAAAGTTACTAACTTTATAAGGAATTTTTGCCTGTTTGATAAAATAGAAAAATGATTGCATTACTTTATGAATTTTTTTCAGTTTAGGAAATATGGAAACTTTGGACATGCTTCAGTAGGAAATGGTTGAATATTTTATTTAAAAATTCATATGGTTATGCTAAAAATTCATATTGCATTACTATAATAAATGTTAACAATTTTAAACAGTTCAGATTGTGTAAGGTTTTTTTCCTTTTCTATGTTATAGTGGCTATGATATTAATGTCTTAAATCTGGAATATTTGAGCTTATTTTTTTAAATTCTGACATTGAAATAAGGACAATTTTAGGGAAGTATCTGAGATTTTAATGAATGTGTAATTGGCATATCATGGAAAATTAGGCAGAAAGTATCAGTTCTTTAGATTTGTGCCCAGAAATCATGTAAAGCAGGTGGGAATACTGGTTAGAAGATATTCAATATAATGCTATATTAAATTGTTAAATTCTAACTTGAATTTCAATAAAATTTTAAAGCTAAAAAAAATACAAAATAGAAGGTAAAAATACAAAAATAGAAGAAAAAATGTAAATCTTTCATTTTGGGGGTGGGGCTATCCTATATTTCTCCTTTTCCTGAGAGCAGTGGAAGAAAATGTCTTAGGAAAACAGAATGTGATATGCAACAGGAAAGAATGAAAATAAAGCTAAGCTATTCTCAAAGGAAAGCCTTGGTTTAGTAGTTGTCAGTTGGAGATTTTCTTTTATTTTTCATCAAGCTAGAATTATGAATTCTTAACAGTTCTGGGCCCACAGATTTTTTTTTTATATGGTGTTGATAATTTTGACATCAGTAGATAACTGTCCCTGCATTTATGTAGCTTTTCCTCAAGGATTGGATAGCACATTGCCATGAAGCACCTCTATTACATCATAGTATGTTTTTAATGATAGGTAATCTATACTTAGTGACTCTCCACCTCTCCTGTAGTATATTTGCAGAGTGATAAAATTCTCTGTCTCTGAATTATTCACTGGATCTTGAGTTTGTTGAGAATTTCCCCTTGAGTGACCGACAGTACCTCAGAACTCAAAACCCAAACCTGAACTCATGTTTTTTCTCCTCCTCCCCATCCGTGGCTTGCCCACAGAGATCCTGCTTTGGTACATGACACCTTTGGTACATGACACCATTGGTACCTTGGTACATCCATTGGATTGCTCAAATCATTATTATTCCTGGCTCTGTCCTCGCCTCACTCATACCCATTCAGTCATCAAGTTTTATAAATTTACCTTATATGTATATCTCAAATTTATTCACTTCTTCCCTTTTTATTACCATAGTTCAAGCCATGTTTATCTCTCAGTTGTATTACCACCATAGCCTCTTAAACTGGTGTCCCACCATCAGTGCCATCCATTTCTAATTGTTTTTACACTGTTCAGGTGATTTTTCTAAAACAAATCAGAACTTCCGCTGTTCTGCCGAAAAACATTCAGTGGCTATCCTTGTCATTCAAAATAAAATCTAAATTCTTTGAGGTGTTTATTGCACCCTTCATAATCTGGCTCCTGCTACATGATACAGCCATATGGAGTGACATGTAGTTCCTTGAGACCTATACTGGAGGTGGGCATTTTTAGGTCTTGACAGACACTATTCTTTCTGCTTGACTAACTCCCAGTTGTTATTCATCTCAGCTTGGACTTTCTTCAAAAAGTCTTCACTAATAACCCAATATCATCTAATATTGGTTAGATATTCTTGCATATTTCCATAGTACTTTCTGCTTATGCCTATTACAGCATGTGACATACTGTGTTATTGCCTGTTTAGTTGTCTGTCTCCTAAATTCCTGGAGGGCAATTGGCTGCTCTGTTTCTTTTCTTTTTTTCTCTTTTTCCCCCCTTTTTACAGTTGTCAACAACTTTGGAGCTTTCTTTTCTTCTTTCCTTCCTTCCTTTCCCCCCTTTCTTTCTCCGTCTTTCTTTTTTCTTTTTTTAATATTTTATTTATTTATTTGAGAGAAAGCAACAGAGCAAGCACAAGCATGGAGAGCAGCAGAGGCAGAGGGAGAAGCAGACTCCCCACTGAGCAGGGAGCCCGACATGGCATTCAATCCCAGGACTCTGAGATCATGACCTGAGCCAAAGGCAGACACTTGACTGTGCCACCTAGGTGCCCCCCCATTTTTTTTTCAATTAAAATTGTATTTATTTTTTAACTTATTTAGACGTTAAAAATGAAAAACAGTTTATCCATTTCTCCTACCACCCACCTGTGCCATGCCTTCTAGCAACTATCAGTCTGTTCTCTGTATTTATGAGTTCGGCTTTTGGAAGTTTTTTTTTTGTTTTTATGTTTTGGAGTTTTTTGTTTTTGTTTTTTTAGATTCCACATGTAAGAGAAATCATTCAGAGGTGGTTCTTTCCTCATCTGACTTATTTCACTTAGCATTAATGCCCCCAAGATTTATCCACGTTGTCAAATGACAAGACTTCGTTCTTTTTTATGACTAATATTCCATTATCTGTATATACCACAATTTCTTTATCCATTCTTCAATCAGTGAACACTTAGGTTGTTTCCGTATATTGGCTATTGTAAATAATGCTACAGTGAACATTGAGTGGGGGGAGTATGTATATCTTCTTTGTTAGTGTTTTTTCTTTTCTTCAGATAATACCCAGAAGTGGAATTGTTGGATCATATAGTAGTTCTACTCTTAGTTTTTTCAGGAACCTCTATACTGTTTTCTGTAGTGGCTATACCAGTTTACATTCCCACCAGAAGTGCACAAGGGGTCCCTTTTCTCTCTACATCCTCACCAACACTTGTTATTTCTAGTCTTTTTGATAATAGCCATTGTAACAGGTATGAGTGATGCCTCATTGTGTTTTTATTTTTTTAAGATTTATTTCTTTATTTTAGAGAGCGCAAACAAGCAGGGAAGAAAGAAGAGAGGTAGAGAGAGAGAATCTCGGACAGATTCCCTGCTGAGTACAGAGTCCGACAGGGGGCTCAATCCCATGGCCCTGAGATTATGATCTGAGCTGAAATCAAGGGTCAGACACTTAACTGACTGAGCCACCCAGGTGCCCCCCTCATGCGGTTTTTATTTGCATCTCCTAATTATTAATAATGTTAACATCTTTTCATGTACCTGTTGCCCTTAATATATGTTTGGGAAAATGTCTGTTTTAATCAATATTTAATCAATATTTAATTCAAAAATTCCGTTTTTGAATTGGAATTATTTGGGCTTCGTTTTTGTTTTGCTGTTCAGTTGTAGGAGTTCTTTTATATTTTGTATTACTAGCCCTTTATCAGATACATGATTTGCAGATATTTTATTCCATTCAGTAGGTTGCCTTTTCATTTTGTTGAAAGCTCCCTTTGCTGTGTAGAAGCTTTTTAGTTTGAGGTAGTCCCACTTGTTTATTTTTGCTTTTGGTGTCAGATTCAAAAATCATTGCCAAGACCTCTGTCAAGGAGTTTACTACCTATGTTTTCTTCTAGGAGTTCCAATGGTTTCAAGTTTTTAATCCATTTGAGTTTATTTTTGTGTCCAGTGTAAGATTATGCATAGTCCAGTTTCATTCTTTTGCATACAAGCTGTCTAGTTTTTCCAACATCATTTATTGAAGAGCCTGTCCTTTCCCCATTTTATATTCTAAGCTCCTTTGTCATAAATTAATTGGCCTTATATGTGTGGGTTTATTTCTGGGCTTTCTGTTGATCTTTGTGTCTTTTTATTCCAATATAATACTATTTTAATTACTTTATCTTTGTAATAAAGTTTGAAATCAGGGAGTATGATACCTTCATCTTTGTTCTCCTCTCTCAAGAATCAGGCAGTGGGACACCTGGGTGGCTCTGTGGGTTAAGCCTCTGCCTTTGGCTCAGGTCATGATCTCAGGGTCCTGGATTCAGACCTGCATCAGGTTCTCTGCTCAGCAAGGAGCCTGCTCCCCGCCCCCTCTCCGTCTCTGCCTGCCTCTCTGCCTACTTGTGACCTCTCTCTTTCTGTAAAATAAATAAATAAAATCTTTAAAAAAAAAAAAATCCAGCAGGGGATTTTATGCCTCCATAAAAATTTTAGAGTTGTTTGTTCTATTTCCATGAAAAATGCCATTGGGATTATGAGAGGGATTACATTGAATCTATATATTGCTTTGGGTAGTGTGGACACTTAACAATGTTAATTTTTCCAATCCATGAGCACAGACTATCTTTCCATTTATTTATGTCTTCTTCAGTTTTTGTGTTTTTTTTAAACTAATGTCCTACAGTTTTCAATATGCAGTCTCTTATCTCCTTCATTAAATTTATTCCTGGGTATTTAATTCTTTTTGATGCTTTTGTAAATTGGACTTTTTAAAAAATTCACTTTTTAAGATTTATTTATTTTAGAGAGAAAGCACGAGTGGGAGGGGAAGAGGAAGAGGGAGAGAGTCTCAGGCAGGCTCCACGCTGAATACAGAGTCTGACAGCACTTGATCCCACAACCGCAAGATGTTTCTTCTTTTTTCTTTTTTTTAATTTTGCAATAGTTCATTCTTCATGTATGCAGCAGCTTTTTGTGTATTGATCTTGTATCCTGCAACTTTACTGAATTTATTCTAACAGTTTTTTTATGGCTTTAGAGTCTTCTATATATAACATAATGTCATCTGTAAGTAGTGACAGCTTTACTTCTTCCTTTCCAATTTGGATGCCTTTATTTGTCCTGCCTAATGGCTAGGATTTCCAATACTATGTTGAATAAAAGTAGAAAGAATGAGCTACTGATCTTTTTCCTGGTTTTAGAGGAAGAGCTTTTAGCTTTTTCACCCTTGAGTATGATAGGTGTGGGCTTGTCGTATATGGCCTTTACTCTGTTAAGGTATATTTCCTCTATACCCACACTGTTGAGAGTTTTTATCATGCATGGATGTTGAATTTTTCACATGCTCTTTCTGAATCTGTTGAGTTGATCATCTGATTTTTATCCTTTATTTTTTTAATGTGGTATATCTCATCGACTGATGCGCAGCTGTTGAGCTACCCTGCATTCCTGGAAAAATCCCACTTGATCAGGGTGTATGATCCCTTAATGTATTGTGGAATTCAGTTTCCTGATATTTTGTTGAGGATTTTTACATTTAAGTTCATCACAGATACTGGCCTATAATTTTCTTTTCTTGTGGCATCCTTATCTGTTTTTTGCTATCAGGGTAATGTAAAATGAGTTTGGAAGTTTTCTCCTCTTCTGTTTTCAAAAGAGCTTGAGAAAGACTCAGTTCTTCTTTGAATGTTTGGTAGAACTTAACAATAAGAACCCATAATAAAAGGAAGAGGACCTGTGAATATGCTGCCTTGTAAGAAACTACTTTTCCAAAATAGGTATGTCAGGCCACAAAACAAATCTTTTTTTTTTTTTGTAATAAATATTAGGTGTTTATTGTACAAAGTTTCTTGCCATTTTTACTAAAGCAAATTTTTTTCTCTTTTTTAAAATTTTTTATTAACATATAATGTATTAGCCCCAGGGGTACAGGTCTGTAAATCACTAGGTTTACACACTTCATGGCACTCACCGTAGCCCATACCCTCCCCAATGTCCATAACCCAACCACCCTCTCCTACCCCTCTCCCCCAAAAAACCCTCAATTTGTTTTGTGAGATTAAGAGTCTCTTATGGTCACAAAACAAATCTTTTTTTTTTTCTTTTTTAAAAAAGATGTATTTATTTATTTGACAGAGAGAGAGAGATCGATCGATCACAAGTTGCTAGAGCAGCAGGCAGAGAGAGGTGGGGGAAGCAGGCTCCCTGCTGAGCAGGGAGCCCAATGTGGGGCTCGATCCCAGGACCCTGAGATCATGACCTGAGCTGAAGGCAGAAGCTTAACCCACTGAGCCACCCAGGTGCCCCCACAAAACAAATCTTAATAGAGGATTGAAATCATATCAGGCATCTTTTCCAACCACAGTAGTATGAAACTAGAAAATGGTTTTTACAAAAAGACTGGGGAATTCATGAATTTGTGGATATTAAACAGTATGCTGCTGAACAACCAGTGGACCAAAGTAGAAATTTTAAAAAATGCCTTAAAACAAATGAAAATGGAAATATGACAGATTTATGGGATGCAGAAAGAGCAGTTCAAAGACGGAAGTTTGTGGCAATAAATGCCTGCCTCTTCAGACAAGAGAAGTCTAAAACAACCTAACTTTAAACCTCAAGGAAGTGAAAAAACAACAAATGAAGTCCAAAGTTAGTACAAGGAAGGAAATAACAAAGATTAGAGCAGAAATTAATAAAATAGTGACAAAAAAGACAACAGAAAAGATTAAGAAAACTAAGAACTGGTTTTTTGAAAAGGTAAAATTGACAGGGACACCTGGGTGGCTCAGTCAGTTAGGTGTCTACATGTTCGGCTCAGGTCATGATCCCAGAGTCCTGGGATCAAGGCTCCCGCATCAGGCTTCTTGCTCAGCAGGGAGCCTGCTTCTCCCTTTGCCCCACCTCCCTGCTTGTGTTCTCTCTGTCTCTTTCAAATAAATAAATAAAATCTTGAAAAAAAAAAAAAGATAAAATTGACAGATCTTTAGCTAGCCTCACCAAGAAGAAGGAATAAGGGCTCAGATAAAATCAGAAATAGGAAGTGTTGGGGCTCCTGGGTGGCTCAGTGGGTTAAGCCTCTGCCTTCGGCTCAGGTCATGATCTCAGGGTCCTGGGATCGAGTCCCGCATTGGGCTCTCTGCTCAGTGGGGAGCCTGCTTCCCCCTCTCTCTCTGCCTGCCTCTCTGCCTATTTGTGATCTCTGTCAAATAAATTAATAAAATCCTTTAAAAAAAATAGAAAATGTTACAACTGATAGCACAGAAATACAAAGAATTAGAAGAGATTTGTTGTTGTTGTTAGGATTGGAAGAGATTAGAATCGTTACTTGCCAACAAATTGGACAACCTAGAAGAAATGGATAAATTCCTAGAAATATGCAACCTGAATCAATACTGAATCATGATGAAGTAGAAAATCTGAATAGATGAATTACTAGTCAGGAGGTTGAATCACTAATCAGAAAACTCCCAACGAACAAAAGTCCAGGATCAGACTACTCCACTGGTGAATTCTACTAAACATTCAAAGAATTAATGGTTGCTCTTTTTCACCAGTAGCTCCTATTGTGTGTGGCACATTCATTCATTTAGTCTTCATTTATTCAGCAAATATTTGTTGAACATACTTTATATCAGGCAGTTTATTTTAATTTTTTTAAAAGATTTATTTTTTATTTGAGAGTGAGCACGAGGTGGGGAGGGGCAGAGGGAGAGAATCCCAAGCGGACTCCCCACTGAGTGCACAGAGTCCGAAGTGGGGTTCCACTCGGGGCTGGATTTTACCATCCTGAGATCATGACCTGAGCCGAAATCAAGAATTGGACACAAACCTACTGAGCCACCCGGGCACCTCTGTCAGTCAGTTTAGAATGAGTCGTTCTAAATTTCTTTCGAAATGAAGTCCTGTTTGGGTTTTCAGTAAGTTTTTATAATATCAAGGAAGTGACTTCTAAAGATTATTATTCAGTGGTCAGTGTATAAATATATTTTCTTTGACCAGTCTTAGATAATCCCTATAGTTGATGTTGTAGTGGAAGTTTAGCAGAATGTATGTATGTGTGTAAATAGTAACTGAATATATTAATGTAAGTATGTAATAGTATTTTGAATAATTATATTTTTTAAAGTTTCTAAGTATATAATTAGAAACTCCAGATTATAGCAAGTCGTGCTTTTAAAAAGCAGTGTTTTATTGTGACTTTATTTTTGGATTCCCTACCTTAAAATATTGAAGAAAAAAATTTAAGTAAAACATTTAAGTTAAAAAACATTTAAAATGAAATTTGTTTTCATTTCCATTTATTCAGTGGATCTTTTTTAGTAGTTGGAAAAAGCTGTGGTAGTTCCCAGCTGTGTTAGAAACAGTTGTCAAGTGTGGTTCTTTACAATGTGAGACTGGGAGCTGTTTCTAAACACACAGTTACTAGCAGATTTGCTTAAGTTTCCAATCTCATCTGTGGCTATGGGTAAGTAATGTGGAATATGTATAATATTTGTGGAGAAAAAAACTATTATAAATTAAATTCCATAAACTCTAACTTCAGGTTACTATATAACCTAAAGGACTTTGAACCCCAGCCAAGCAGTAGTATGTGCAGTAGTACATAGTAGTAGTTTTTTGTAAGCCTTTAAGATAGTTAAGTATATAAAAATTAAGGTGTTCTTCTAGCTTCAGAATGTATATTAAGTCTATTCTTTTGGTCATATTTAGTGTCCTAGAGTTCAAAGATTATTTTTTAGTTAAAGAAGTGTGCTTATTTTCTAGACAGCTTTACTTAAACCTTAGCTCCTATTAATAGTGAGGACTCTGGTGTATTTGTATAGGGTTTACAGTAAAACTTTAAAAAAATTACAAAATGGAAATGTGTGTGTGTATAGCATCCCTTTAAATTGCATGGTACTATCTTTTAGAGCACTGAAAAGGGTTTTTTATTGTTGTTTCTTAAGATTATTTATTTATTTATTTATTTATTAAAATTTTTTTGATTTTTTATAAACATATA
Organism: Mellivora capensis; assembly: GCA_004024625.1. Lineage (NCBI taxonomy): Eukaryota > Metazoa > Chordata > Mammalia > Carnivora > Mustelidae > Mellivora > Mellivora capensis. The sequence goes on from PISX010015644.1 coordinate 45,454, forward strand.
ATGTATTTTTATCCCCAGGGGTACATGTCTGTGAATCAGCAGGTTTACACACTTCACAGCACTAACCATAGCACATACCCTCCCCAATGTCCATTACCCCACCTCCCTCTCCCTCCCCCCCTCCCCCCCAGCAACCCTCAGTTTGTTTTGTGAGATTAAGAGTCACTTATGGTTTGTCTCCCTCCCGATCGCATCTTGTTTCTTTTCTTCTTTTCCTACCCCAAAGGCAAGGGAAGCAAGGGCAAAAATGAACTATTAGGATTTCATCAAGATCAAAAGCTTTTGCACAGCAAAGGAAACAGTTAACAAAACCAAAAGACAGCTGACAGAATGGGAGAAGATATTTACAAACGACATATGAGATAAAGGGCTAGTATCCAAAATCTATAAAGAACTTAGCAAACTCAACACCCAAAGAACAAATAATCCAATCAAGAAATGGGCAGAGGACATGAACAGACATTTCTGCAAAGAAGACATCCAGATGGCCAACAGACACATGAAAAAGTGCTCCACATTACTCGGCATCAGGGAAATACAAATTAAGATTTTATTTTTTAGTAACTCTACACCTATAGTGGGGCTCACACTCATAACCCTGAGATCAAGTGTCGCGTGGTCTACTGACTGAGCCAGCCAAGGTGCCCTAGAGCACTGATAAGGTCTTAATAAAAGTGTACGTTTGTCCCTGATTTTTTAAAATATAGTTACTAGAATATTAAAAAAATAAAAATTACATATGTGCGGGTGCCTGGCTGGCTCAGTTGGAAGAGCATGTGACTAGATAGATAGATTTCAAAGAGCATTTTATTGTTGTTGTTGTTTTTTTTTTAAGATTTTGTTTAGTTATTTGTCAGATAGCACAAGCAGGAGTAAGGGCAAAGGGAGAAGCAGGCTCCGTGCTCAGCAAGGAGCCGGATGTGATGTCCTCGTTCCAGGACCCTGAGATCATGACCTGAGCCAAAGGCAGATGCTTAACTGACTGAGCCACCCAGGTGTCCCTGAGAGCCTGTGACCCTGGGTCATGAGTTCTAGCCCTACATTGGATATAGAGATTACTAAAAAATAAATAACTTAAAAATTACATACATGGATCACATTCTCTTTCTACTTAGATATCGCTGGCTGAGTATTTCCTAAGTTATGGTTGAAATTGAGCATTTTTGGTATTGAGAATTATTTTTTTATTAGTCTTAGATTACAGCTTGGCATCTAAATATTGGCATTTTTTTTTTTTTTTAAGATTTTATTTATTTTTTTGACAGAGAGACCACACGTAGGCAGAGGCAGGCAGAAAGAGATCAGGGGGAAGCAGGCTCCCTGCTGAGCAGAGAGCCCGATGTGGGACTCGATCCCAGGACCCTGACATGACCTGAGCCGAAGGCAGAGGTTTAAACCACTGAGCTACCCACCCGCCCAGCATCCTAATATTAGATGTAAAAAGGAAACTAAAAGTTAAAAAAAATTAACAAAATGTTATTTTGAGGACTTACTTTTAGACTTTGTTGTTGGAACAAACCCATAACTATACTTTATGATTTCTTGATTCTGGAATTAGAGCTAGTTTGACAGTTAACATTAACCATTCATTTTATTCATTGTCTCATTTACTTATTTAACAGTTTTCTGTTTGCTTGCTTCATATGTGCCAAATCTGTCTTGGGGAATGCTTCTCCATAATTACAGGAGGGAACAAAAAATAATGGATGTGCCTGTAAATGAGCTTATGGAGTTGGAGGTAGAACGAAATGAAGCAGTTCCTGTCCAGGTTTTTGTTTTCTTTAAAGTAGTATATAAGGTCATCATAGATCGCCTCTAGTGATGGTTCCTAGGAAAAATTCCTTGAATTGAATAAAATTAAAGTATTCTCCTTAGATGTGAATCCATATTTATTGAGTACTTAATGGACAACAAAGTAGACACTACAGAAGAATATAAACAAGAGGCTTTGGCGCACCTGAGTGGCTCAATCGGTTAAGTGTTCAACTCCTGATTGTGGGTTAGGTCATGATACCAAAGTCCTGGGATTGATCCCTGGATCGAGCCCTATGCCAGAACTCTGTTCAGCAGAAAGTCTGTTTGAGATTCTCTCCTTCTCCCTCTGCCCCTCCTTTGCTCTGTGTCTCTCAAATAAATAAATCTTAAAAAAAAAAAAAAAGAGGCCTTGCCCTCAGGGCTTATATTTTTGTTAGGAAAATATGGCATAAACCAAAAAAGTAAGTAACAAGATAAGGCAGCTATGACATACAATACTACAAATTATTATACAATTCTACAGGAATTCAGAAAATGAAAAGAACACTAATGACTAGATTTTTTTTTAAATCCTTCTCCTTTACTTCTTATTTTTTTTTTGAGAAGTCCAACATTATCGCTTTATTTTTTTTTAATTTTTTTTATTTTTTATAAACATATAAAGTATTTTTATCCCCAGGGGTACATGTCTGTGAATCTCCAGGTTTACATCCTTCACAGCACTAACCATAGCACATATCCTTCCCAATGTCCATTACCCCACCCCCCGTTGCTTCTTATTATAATAGTGGCCAAGTGATCTTTTCAGAATAACCCCCTTTTTAAATACCTTCTAGCACTGTAACTTACTCTCAGAACAGTCAGTGGTAACTTATTATGAGAACTGTATAGAAATTTAGCATAGATTCTTTACCTCAGCACAAGTAAGAATTTAATACAGTTCTTCTAGAACTGAGCTTTGAATGCTTCAGTACAGGACAGTGTTTACAAATGGGAAGTTGAGGTTATGGTGGCATTACACAATTCAAGTTACGTAGTTTCGTGTATTTGTTTGGTTTGAATGTTCATGTTGCAGCTGAGTTAACTAACACCTTTTATTTCCATTAGTACCTCTTAATTCCTTCCTTTTCAGTCTTTAATATTTGTTGTGTCGATGGTGAGAAGGAAAGGATTCTGGGGTGGGTGAGTGAGGTAGGTATCTCTAATAATAAGATCTATAGATTTTAGTAGGAATGGGAGTGGGGTGAGAGAGAGCGTTGTAAAGGATGAAAAGTTTTGAGAATATACTTCTGAGTGTTACAGAAATTGCCAGCAACATTATAAACCAAGCTGATAGAGATAAATCATCCCCACATGCATACACACTACAACCGTATGGAAATGTAACACAAAACAAGAGCAAAACTGTAAATACATAGCTAAGCTCTAAAGAAGGAAAGAAGAGAAGGAAACCAGAAATGAGAGAAGTCAAATCAAAGCAGGAAGTGGGAGTTGGTGCTGCTGTATAAAATAGCACAGAGATCTTTTGGTCCTGGGATATATCTCCTAAGGGATCTAGGGCGGAGTTTTAGTGCATATATGGGTATAGGAGATATGTGGTCTTGGTTCTTTTTTTTGTTTGTTTGTTTGTTTTGTTTTTTTTGGTTTTTTTTTTTTTT
>PISX010015645.1:0-48846 GCA_004024625.1 Mellivora capensis
TCTTCCTTGCCAATTTGGATACCTTTTATTTCTCTTTGTTGTCTGATTGCTGTTGCTAGGACTTCTAATACTATGTTGAACAAGAGTGGTGAGAGTGGGCATCCTTGTCGTGTTCCTGATCTCAACGGGAAAGCTGTGAGCTTCTTCCCATTGAGGATGATGTTTGCTGTGGGTCTTTCATAGATAGATTTTATGAAGTGCATGTTGAACACATTTTTGATGATCTCTTGGCCAACTAAGTAGACTTAGTAAGTATGTGACTACATTTCTCTCGTCCAAAAGAAGAAACGGGCTGAGAGGCTTTTCTTTTCTTTTTTTTTTTTAAAGATTTTATTTATTTATTTGACAGACAGAGATCACAAGTAAGCAGAGAGGCAGGCAGAGAGAGAGGAGGAAGCAGTCTCCCCACTGAGCAGAGAGCCCGATGCAGGGCTCGATCCCAGGACCCTGGGGCCATGACCTGAGCCTAAGGCAGAGACTTAACCCACTGAGCCACCCAGGCGCCCATGAGAGGCTTTTCTTTACGGCTCTTTCCAAAGCATTCGTACTGGGTGTGAACTTGGTATCCTTTGGCTGGTGTTATTTTGCCACATCTTTTCCACATTTTCTAGAACTGTGGGAAGGTTCTGTCCCCTGAGGATCTGTCAACATGGACATTAGATGCCACTCTGATATTAGGAGGGTCTCTTAGTTGGAAGCAAAGGGACTACAGTAGGAATCTGCATGTGTAAAGCATTTACCTTATCCAAGACCCCTCCCCCACTGCCACTGGCCTCCCCTGGAGACACTGGCAGGGGTGCCAGAAGGACAGCAGTAGTGAACAGAGAAACAAAGGGAACCCAAGGGAAATCAAGGGAAGTCATATTAGCAGTAGGTCCCTGTCCTAAATTTATAGACTGTATAATCATATTATTTCATTCATTCATTATGGTCGCACAAAACCAGAAAATTTGGGGGCACCTGGGCGGCTCAGTGGACTAAGCCGCTGCCTTCGGCTCAGGTCATGATCTCAGGGTCCTGGGATTGAGCCCCGCATTGGGCTCTCTGCTCAGCGGGGAACCTGCTTCCCCCCATCTCTCTCTGCCTGACTCTCTGCCTACTTGTGATCTCTCTGTCAAATAAATAAATAAAATCTTAAAAAAAAAAAGAACTAGAAAATTTGTCAGAAGCTCTTAAAATTGCCACATAATCATGTGCATACCTATTATGCAACATATATGACAAAGAGTTTAATGGAAAAATAATTAATAAAATTTCAGTCCTACCTGTTATACAGGAGACGCTTGAAATCTTGAAACAAAGTGTCTTTATTTTTGTCAATAAATCCAATGACCGAATAGCTAGTTGAGGGAAAAAAAACAACATGGGAAACATGCATTATTCACTAAGCAAGAGCTACCTTTAAGTTTCTTGACAAGTCTACAAGCCCTTCCACTGTTAATAATGCCATCAATCATCTGTAGAGCTAATATTGTCCACTTTGTTCTATGTTAAAGAATATCAAATTTACCTACTAAAAAGAGGGGATGTTGTTTCGATTCCTCAAAAGGAGAGCAAACATCAGTACCATCACTATGATTAAGACCGTCATTGTCTACTGGTTTACTGCTTACCTCAAGAAGATGACTCTTAAAAAGATAGCTGTGTTTATCATCCAGCACTCCTAAGATAAAAGCAAAACTGCGACATACAGGAACTAAGTCTCTTCCGTAAGGAGGTCAAGGTGACTTGCCTAAGGTTCTCTCAGTGTGTTCAGGGTGGGATAAAATAATCCAAGAAGAACTGCAAAGGACGGTAAGATCTGGATAAGCAGAGGAGGAAGAGGAAGGGAGATCACACAGGGAAACAGATCAAATGAAGGGAGAGGAGCAGGCACATGCATGGAGGACAGGAGAGGAAACAAGGAGGCCGGCATTCATGGTTTGAAGGAGGAAGAGGAGTAAGGTCCTGAGAGGCCAGCTACGTCTGTAGTAGGTGAGGGAGGGAGGGGAGCTGCTCTGTGGCAGTGATGGGCATAGACCCCACCCGGAGGAGCAAGTACGCTGCTGGGGGCACAGAACTGATGGAGGCTCAGAGGCTGTGCAAAGACGAGCTCTAGATGCCCCTGACAGCTCGACTTTCTCGCCGGTCTGTACTTTCTGCCTTGACGATCATCACATCAAGGCAATTCTCAGATATCTTACCCTGCCCCCTCACCGGTGTGCCAGCTTCACATATTTAATTCTCCGAGAGGGTTCCTTCAGGCTGCAGTGCCCAGAGGAGCTTCAAGGTCACCAGGTCCCAGATTCCTTCCTTACCTCACGCACCCCAGATCTGCTTCCTAAGGCCTTCAAGTCACTTTGCACTGAAACCTTGAAGCCACCCGACTCAATCTTTTGTCCAACCTAGAACACTCAAACTGTGAAGTGTTTATTTTGGCCTTTAAGACTCATTATGATTTGATCTCAATCTAATTTTCCAGGCATTTCCGTACAAAAGGACACACTCCACTTAAATGGACCTAGTTACTATTTCCTGAATATTTCTAGCACCCTTCCCACTTCTCCCTTTAAAAATAATTCCTAGCATCTAAGGACTAGCATCAGCCTTCCTGGGCTTCTCATGGATAGAAGAATTACATCATGTGATTATTTCTAAATTCTGACAATACTATTATTAGCTGTATGGTGATTATCTTAGACCATCTTTTATTGCATTGATGTATGCATGCAAATGTATGTATATTAAGCGTATGCATATTTATGAGTAGGAATAAACACACACACACAATCATATAGGTATGTATGCAGTTTTACACGGAAAGCTCTTTGTGGGCGGAGACCAGACCTTATAAAACATTGTGCACACAGAAGATAATGCAGTAAGAATCTAGAAAAGGATCGAAGGGCTGAAGGACAGCAGGGGAAGCCTAGGGCATTGAATAGCCCTCAGAAGGGTCAGCTAGCATTGTGGACTAGGAGTCTGGAAACTAGTTACTGTCTCAGCCACTCCATAATGGATGAGGTGTTATTACACACTTTCTGTAAGTTTCTCCATCTATAAAGTAAAGGCACCAGGCTAGCTGATCTCCAAGGCCTCTGACCAGCTCTGCTTTGATGCTTCCGAACTGGAGAGACGCATCCTGCAAACAAGGCCTGCGTTTTCAGCGGAAGTGTGCCCACTGCTGCCTCTCCCCTCTTCAGTGTTCTGGAACCTTGGAACGGGACCAGAACAAGTGGAGAATGGTGCCATTCCAGCACTAATGGCTAGTTTGACAGATGGGGTGATCATCTCAAGCCATATTATGACTCAGAGTTTTAATTTAAATCAGGGACAGCTATTAAAATTTCTTCAAATGTCTTTTTGGCATTTGTGGAGAGAATCATTTGCCTTTTTGTTGTTGTTGTTGTTATGTAATCTCTTCCTGAAACAGGTTATGGTGAAGAGACCTCCTAATGTAAAAAATGAGGAAGGAAGAGAAGAAACTGTAAACAATAATCAGGTAAGAAGTGGTGTTTAGTGGACAATTTACAGTAAGTGTAGCAGGCAGAAAAATGCTCCCCCCCCCCACCGGAAAGCTACCCATGTCAAATTCCCAGCCCCTGTGAGTGTGATTTTCTATGACAAAAGGTGTGATGATGTCAAGGATCTTGAGAGAAGCGGATCCTGTATTACCCAGGTGGGCCCTAAACACCACCACAATTGTAGTTTTAAGACACAGGCAGGGGTGCCTGGGTGGTTCAGTCGGTTAAGCTTAGGTCTTAATCTCAGGGTTGTGAGTTCAGGCCCACGTTGGGTTCCCTGCTGGGCGTGGAGCCTACTTAAAAAAAAAAAAGGCGGGGGGGCGAGGGAGTTTTAACCAAGATGTGCTGAGGAGGCGGCCGGCAGCAGTGTGAGCACAGAGGCAGAGACTGGAGAGACGCGGCTGTGAGCCAAGCAGTGTCTGCAGCCACCAGAAGCTGGCAGAGGTGAGGAATAATCATCCCCCAGAACCTCCGTCCCAGGGCCCTGTGACACCCAGAGTTCAGACTTGGGGCCTCCAGAACTGGGAAAGCACACACTTCTCTCCTGTTAAGTCACCAATGCGTTATCGCAGCCCTAGGGGGCCTCATACCGAAGTAGTTATATTCTCTTATCAATTTCTACTCTTCTGATATCGTGACCAAAAATGTGGCTGGTGAGACTTGTACCTTTCCAACTGACATTTGGAAATAATATGGAAAAACTAGTTACCACTCACGTAGTCACCCAACTGCTTGTAGCTCTTCGCACGTGATGGTGGCTCTTGGCTCCGGGCCTGCGAGCCTCCTAGCTCCTCTCCCTTCCTAATTCCCAATTCTTGCCCCTGATGGAGCCTCTTTTACTTTGAGGACTCAGCTTGGATATCACTTCCTGCACCAAAACCTCTCTATATTCCTCGCCCTGGCATGGTTCTTCCTCCTCCGTGTTTCCATAAGGCCTCAGGCATCTCCCGTTTGGCCCTTCTTCCCACTGTTCGTCATAGTGACTTAGCAGGTGTGAGCTTGCGCTCACCGCTGGACTGTTAGCTTCTTCACAGAAAGGCCCGTCTCCTCCATCTTTCTCTCGTTAACATCCTCCCATGAGGTATTTACCCATCATCTGCTCTGAGCGCCAGCTACGCCCGGGTTGCGCATGGCCACCATCGTGTAAGCTCAAGAAAAGTTGGAAAAGCAAGGAATGAATGAAATGAAGCCAATTTCTTTTTTTTTTTTTTTTAAGTGAGGAGATGAAACTATACTCGCCTATGAGATGGCTAAAAAACCACAAATGAGTAGGAAAACAGTTTTTATTTCCCCTGGCTCTGTTTTCTGAAGTGAAGCTGCATGCAGATCATGGTGTGAGGTCCCCAAGTAAGATACTCACACTACATCACCTGCGTAATGCCGGATTCGAAAATCTCGATCAAACTCCAGGATCTTGTCTGAGGCGCAGAGCTAAGAAATCAATAAGGAGATTAATGTGAAAACAGATTCTTTTCGTTTTCCTAAAAATATACTCCAGTGTCATGTAAGATGATGAGAGTGTCACACATCACACCATTATGAACGAAATCACCCTGTGTGGGGCTTATGTGGTAAAGCCTGTGAGCTTTCACTGGAAGTCCTCACAGCTGGACTTATTTCCCAGCCACCCTGCAGGTGGATACGGCCATGTGACGAGGTGCTTGACAGTGGACAAGGAGAGGAAAGGAAGTGTGGCTGTGTCAGACCAAAGCTGGTAAGAGGTAGATGACCCTGTACGGTACTTCCTCTTCTCCCACTAGTTGGATGCAGAGAAGAACAGTGGCAAGGGGATAGAAGGGCTGGAAGACAGAAGATGTCCGGGTCCCCGGGACAGAAATGGACTACTGTCTCCGGTGCTGAAAGCCTGGCTGCTGTCATAAGTGGCCCAACCTACCCTGACTTACACAGTCTCCTTCTGTTCCAGGCTCCACTTAGGGAACACCACACTGAGGGCTTGCCGTGTACTGGGCACGTACATCTCAGGCAATCCTCACTACTGACATTTAAAATATTAGGAGCTCTCTTTTATATACAAGGAAATTAAGGTTCAGAGAGATCAGGTGACTGGCCCAAGTCACACAGCTCAGAGGTGGTCATTCTGGGAAGGATTCTTGGGACCAGATGTAATGTCTGCTCTCCTAGGCACACAATGGCCTGGCTCCCTTGTCTTTTGCTGAGCTGGGAGTCAAGTTCAGGGTTATCATTTCAAAGGAGATCAACTTCCTCCAGCTATTTCTCCCAGAAGAAGAACAGTTTATGGAAAGGCAGTTTTTCTGTGGGGTGGCCTCCACAGTCTCCTTGTTACAGTGATGCCCAGACTCCTTCGTCTACCCTGTGAAGGATCACGCAATAGCCTACAGGTTCTGAAGCAGACATCTAAGAATCCATAAAGCACTGAGCGCAGTTACGCATGACAACTTAAGTTGCACTCTTAGCTAAAAAACACCCTCCACCAGGAGGGTGGCTTCTGCACTCGTAACTGGACTAGTAAAGGAATAGCTTACCCATCAGACAAATGAATACTTACCAGAAATTAGAGTCAGACCTCCAAGGTTCAAATCTTGGCTCTACCATCTACTTGCTCTGTGTCTTAAACAGTTACTCATCCCAGAAAGCTGTGCTGAAGCTTCCACGAAACACAGAGACCAAAGTATCTAACACACAGAGGGGTCTCCAAAAAATGGAATCCCTCTTTCCCTCTCTCTCTCATTAACCATTTTATAAATGCCTTTCATTTATAAAACTCCTCATGGAAAAGGACCCAGGAGATGCCCACACTAATTGAATATTCTTGCATTTGGATATTGCAAAGTCTCAAGTGATCTAAACACAGAAGGTTTTTGACTTTTCTTTACGTTTTGGAAATAATTAAGTTCGGTATATCACTTAACTTTATATATTTATGGTACTTTGAATAGGAATTTCATGGTTTATTGGATCATTTGCCTATCTCTCCATGATAACTTTAATGTAGGAGGAACCATTTAGCTCCTGAATAAATACAAGCAGAAACCTCCGATTTAACATGCCAGTAGCTTGAGCTGATCTGTAACCTACAGCAAATGATAACACCTGGCATTACGTACAGGATAACAGCGTTATTTAAAAGAAAGATTCATAGTGATGAAAATATCCTGACAGCTTGGTTATCCCATTTCTTTCTTTTGTTAAAGCAGTAATCCCAGAAATTAACACACTTTAGAAATCCCCATCTCAGGAGGAACCTCCTCCAGCATCACCTCCACTTACCCTGTCAGACAAGGGGAGTGGGGAGGGAGATGCTGGAAAAAAGAGCCACCGGGTTAAAGTCAAAGACACCTGGGTTTCTACATGTAAAGAAAAGAAAGAAAGAAAATCCCTGGTGCACCTGGGTAGCTCAGCTGGTTGGACATCCATTTTTTTTTTTTTAAGATTTTATTTATTTGACAGACAGAGGCACAGCGAGAGAGGGAACACAAACAGGGGGAGTGGGAGAGGGAGAAGCAGGCTTCCCACTGAGCAGAGAGCCCGATGGGGGGCTCACTCCCAGGACCCCGGGATCATGACCTGAGCCGAAGGCAGACACTTAACGACTGAGCCACCCAGGCGCCCCTGGGCGTCCTATTCTTGATTTGGGCTCAGGTCATGATCTGAGGGTGTGAGACTGAACCTTGCGTTGGGTTCCATGCTCAGCAGGGAGTCTGCTTGTCCCTCTCCCTCTGCTCCACCACCCTCCACTCACTCATTCTCTCTCTCTCTCCAATAAATAAATAAAATCTTAAAAAAAAAAAAAGAGAGAGAATCCTGTCTTCCCAGAAAACTATTATTTTGCAATTTCTTATCACATTAGTGGCAACTGCTTAAAAGTACTCTGTATCATGGCTACCTTCAGAATGAGATTATATTTCAAAATATTTGGTGGCCAAATTTAAGTCAGGTGTATAAATGGCCAAGTTGAATCAAAATGAGGTGGTTTATCATGATTCATAGTTACTTATTTAAATGAAGTGGAGCCCTGCATGTTTTAGTTTAAAATTCCATATTCCATCAGATTTATTTGGTATGATCGTGACCAAATTCAATTCAATTTTACAAACACTGATTATCTGCCATCTGGGGTAGGCAGGATGTTAGGTGAGTCTCCAGAACTTGGGCTGGGATTGTAAGGGATGTAGATAACCCATCGTAGGATATAGATACCATCTTACAACAGATCACTTTAAATGGGGTAGGATGCTTCTAACTTGGCTCACTGCTCTGTCCCCCGCACCTGACTTACGCCTGGGAGATGAGGGGCATGTATTAAGTACTTGTGTTATACATGGGAAATGACTGAAGAACGCCTCCGACCAGAACCCCGACGTAAAATGTCAGACCGTAGGATCTGAAAGCTGACTGACTCGTAGTCAGGATCCTAGTCAATCCCCGGGAACAGACCAAGGAGAGCCTCTTAGAAATAAAATGGCCTAAAATAACTATCAGCCAGTAATCCATTTCTTGATGATTTGTGCTTTATCTAGTTAACTGTAGATTCTTACTGTTCCCATTACATACTTTCAAAGGGAGCAAAGTTAGAAAATGGACTTATTCGTGCTAAAAAAAAAATTGGCAGTGTGTCATAGATTTACATGCAAATATGGAGGAGCAGAAATGTTTGCTCCTTTCTTTATGGAAGCGACGGACCATCGGGGCTGTTTCTCCTTGAGCTTCTGGCTGCTGGACAAGCCGGTATTTGTAGGGAACACTCAGGGATGACGGTGAGCCCCTCCTAGGGCAAATCCTAATGGCAAACACACTGTACGCAAAGCCCGGCACGAGAGTCCGACAACCACAATGGCCACCACTTATTACAAAAATGTGATCTGTTTAATAACCTTTTTAGAATGTGGAAAATGGGGAGAGGAATACTCATTCATTTAGGGGAACGAGTTTCCTCGTGATGGGGAGAATTACAGCCAGAGCTTCTCTATGCTCAAGAAAGTCACGGAGTCTGAAGAACTGTGGCAGAGCACACATACTACGTTTTATAACTGATTACAGTAAAAAGTCAAGGACAAAAGCTGTTTTCAGTGCTAGAATTATCAGATGCAGGAGCAAAATTCTAGCACATGAACAAAGCCTCTGCACCTATTGGTTATAAATGACATCATGCTTTCTAAAATCATGTTCATTTTTTCCTATTTCTAGCAAATTGAATAGTCTGGAGCTCCCTCTCCTGGATATTATGATTTTTATCGTTCTTGTCATCCCATAAACCAGAGAGACAGAATTTATTTATAGCAGTAGGCCACTTAATGGATGCTATGGCTTTCCTTGCTTCCTTGAGTGGACATTCTTTTAACCCAACATTTAAGACTATTTAATTCTGTTCAGCAATGGTGAAAATCTGACAGATCAAAAGAGAGGAAGTCCTCAGAAAACACATTACCTTTCGGCTGGAAAAATGGCCGTGTTTGCCCAATTTACTGTTAAGCGCTTCAAGGAATATTTCGTCGGTGACTTTGCCGACGTTCATGCAGGCGTCATCCAGGATGGCGATGATCCCCTTGTGCTGCTGCTCCACAAGGTCCACGATGATCTGATTGTTGAAGTAATCGATCTGGAGGACACAGCAAGGAATCCGTTCCAGAGGGACCAGAGACCAGCATGGGCAAAACGCCGGCGCCTGTGCACATCTCAGGGGTTCAGATAAAGTTATCTTGGTGGGAAATAGGCCCAGAGTATTCCTGAGGTCTAATGCTAAAATGACCACATGTTCTATTAGAGGCTCATTTTTAAATTTCTTTGTGGACTTTATATCATGAAACACTTCGTGTACGTGAGGATAGCTCAAGGCAAGAATTATAAAAGAGGCAGTGTTCCCTCAACACTAACTTTTGTTTTAATCCCGACCTCACCTTACTCCTTCATACTCTCAATCCCCCAATCTGTTTGCCAGTTAATCACAAGACTCACACTCCATGATGTACCAACAAATAACCTGAAAGTATTATTTGACTCATAACTGGATGAGGTATGGCATCATACAGAACTCGAATTTTTAGTTCTACAGGCTTTGAGGACTAAAACCCAAGAGTGTCTTCTCCAGCTTTCCTCAAGTGAAAAAAGCACATAGAGGTCTAAAAGATGTTTGATGTCTCTCTGGGCAAAATATAAAAAATTTAAAAATAAAAAAATATAAAAAATTTAATTCTAGGGGCACCTCGGTGGCTCAGTGGGTTAAGCCTCTGCCTTCAGCTCGGGTCATGATCCCAGGGTCCTCGGAGTGAGCTCCACATCAGGCTCTCTGCTCAGCAGGGAGCCTGCTCCCCCCGCCCCGCCTGCCTCTCTGCCTACTTGTGATCTCTCTCTTTCTCTGTGTCAAATAAATAAAATCTTAAAAAAAAAAGAATAAACTTTGTGTGCTTTTGTGAGCTGAATAAAGTTCTAAATAACAGGATTTTTTAAAACTTCAGTATACGTGGAGTTATCCCAAATACCTCTTGTGTACCTGTTTATTCGGAGAGCACCCATCTCACCGTGCACTGGCCTCACGCAGGCTCGCTGTGTGCCATCTGGAGATGGGCAGTTTACTATCACAGTTTAGCCCTGGGCCCCTCATTTAGGAGGTACCTAAACTGGAGTGTTGTCTCCATCCTCTCCTGTAAGATCTATAAGCTCAGAATACACAATTTCAGCCTCTCATGGACCCCACTCCATGCTATTTAAGGGCCAAGGACTCATGCCAGTTGTCTGTCTGTGGGTTTCAGCTCTGGCCTCCTCCTCCAAGCTCTCTTCTGTATTGATGGACTGATGGCGGGGTGGCTTCTGCTTCCTTTTTCATACTTTACTGGTCTGTCTGTATCAGTGAATCTCAAGAGGATGACTGCCCCCGCCCCAGCGGCACTTGGCAGTGTCTGGAGACATTTTTGAAGGTCATGACTATGTGATCAGTGGGGAAGAGGTCACTACACATTGCACAATGGCCGGGACGGCCCCACAACAAAGACTTATCTGGCCCAGAATGTCAGCCGTCCAGAAGTGGAGAAACCTGGTCTAAATACCTACTTTTATGGTGGACACATATTACTATTCCTAATTAGGGAGAAGAGTTATCTCCAGCTTTTGAAATAATATCCTTACTCTTCTCAAAAAGCGGTAACTCTTATATTACTACCTGAAGTCTTAGACCTTGCGGGTATGGAATTAAAAGCTAGGTCTTTTATCCTAGGGACAAAAACAATTAAGTTCTCTAAAGAACCAACTTTCTGACTAAAGCGATGAGTCTTTGCTGAAGAGTTCAGTAACTTTTAGTTCATAAGTTTAAGGTTACTTCAAACGTTGCTTCAAGTTGTGGCTTCCATACCAGGTTTTTTCCAGAAGTCTTGAATCCCAGGAGGTTTTAGGGACTACAGGGGGCAGGAGGAAATGGGATGAGGTAGCTCAGGGGCAGAGAGGTCTGGGCCTCCCATTCCCACCGCAGACGGAGCAGCTGTGTGCCCAACTGTCCAGTCCCAGCAGCTAAAAATGACTTGTAAACTACAGCACCGAAAGCCTGTAAAGGTGAGTCAAACAGGGAGACAACCAAGCCTTAGGAACCCCCTGACAGAAGTCCACATACCACCTATGAAAGACACCAGTAGAAAAACACTGATCCTGAAACCAGCCGAGACTCCAGATCTAACGACCACGGGCACACACGGAACAGAGACATAGACGGGTGACACCTTGGGAGTCCGATGAGCAAAATCCAGACTGTGGCAAACTCAACAGAACAAACAGCTTGTCCTCATCAACGGAAGGTTGTGAGGAAAAAAGAGAGACGGAGGAGAAAACCTATGGATGTGCGAGCGTCCTGTCAACCAACCACGATGTGAGAACCTTGGTTGGGTCCAAATTCAAGCAACTATAAAAACAGACAAAAACAACCCCTGTAAGATGACTGAGGAAATCTGAGCACTGACTATTTGATGATATTAAGGAATTACTGTTATATTTCTTAGGTGTGATAAAGGTACTGTGGTCATGGTGTTTATAAAAGTCTCCAGCTTTTAGAGAAGCACACTGGATTATTTAAGGATGATACTATATGATGTCTGAGATTTGCTTCCAAATAACCTGGGGGTGGGGTGGGGGGGGTCGGCGGGTCCAGACGACATGAGACTGACAACCCACCGACAGCTGTCATGGCTGGTGACAGGCCCGTGGAGTTTATTATATCGCGATCTCTGCTCTTAGGTCTGCTTGAAATTTTCCATAATAAACATTACCAAAAAAAAAAAATCAATCACCATGTTCAGAAACTGAGGGTTTGTTTTTTTTTTTTTTAATTTTTAAAGGAAATAATTACCCAGAATAGAGATTCCAATCTGGGGGGACCCAGCAGGTAGTATGGTAACAATTACCTAGGATCTAGCCTTTTGTCCCCTCTAGGACATTTACTTCTTGGTTTATTTTGCTGAAGACTTTTGCATTTTTAGGGCTGCTGCTCCCTTTTCAGATGTTTGGCATAGCCCACTATAGTTGTCGACTTTTCTCCTCACCAACTATGCCTGTGGAATTTGATATCCTGATTTTTAAAGGTTATTTTTGGCCAGTATCTCTCAATCACCTCTGAATAACAAGTTTTATGATTAAATGTGTCATAAAATTGAAGCTTCCATTGTAATTGTGTATTAAATTGTACATCAGATCCCTTCTAAGAAAGCTACATCTGAACTTAACTGACTTACATCTTAAGTGTGCTATGAGAGTTCACTGCTTAAATCACAATTATAGGTCATTCTCCTACAAAGGAATAACATGCCTTTGGTTCATCTGTAAAACAGTAAAATTTACTGTTTAAGATACTCGAACAAAAATTTTTCTGCTATTCTGATGTTTAACACATGCCGGAAGGCAAGGAGGCAGTTTGAGGCAATTTGAGGCAAGACTGGCGCTAACTATACCACGGTCTCCCTTCTGAATGAGGGAAGAGAAAGTAGGAAGGTGGGAAGAAATATAAAAGTGACTTATATACAGCATATCAATAAGCTTTTTAGGGGTGCCTGGTGGCTCAGTTGGTTAAACAACTGCCTTTGGCTCGGGTCATGGTCCCGGAGACCCGGCATCGAGTCCTACATCAGGCTCCCAGCCCCACGGGGAGTCTGCTTCTCCCTCTGACCTTCTCCTCGCTCCTGCTCTCTCACTGCCTCTCTCTCAAATAAATAAAAAATCTTTTTAAAACATAAGCTTTTTACTACTATGTCAGATATTAAAAAACTACTAACTTTATTGTGTGTTCTATTCAGCAAGAGGATAAACACAGAAGTGCGTGGAAACCTGGAAGTTTTTGCATTTCTAGAGTCTGTTCTCAAAATTGTTTAAAAATACAAATTTAAAAGCAAACATTACTAGGTTTCATCCTGCCACAAGCAGGAGGTGTAATGGCAAGAGAGCCACCCAAGTCATGCTCTGCAGCAGTGCTGTCTGGGGCTCCTGCCCCGGGGCAGTCCCACTTTCTGGCCTGGCCTCACCAGACGTTTGACTGTGACAACTGTCAGGATTCAAAAAGGGCCACGTGAAGGTGATACCAGCTGGGACACGAAGGACAGCCGACGGAAGGAAATGTTAATGATTTCATGCCTGGGTTTTGGAGAATATAAACTAATAACCAAAGATAGTAACAGCGCCACTTAGACTGCAAAGTAGAGGAGGGGGTGGAAAAAGCAGAAATAAGAGAAGAAAGGGGACGGAAAGAGAATAAACTAAATTTGGAAGCCAAGCTCAGTTTAAGGCAAAAGCTGCTCCTCCGAGTGACCTCTATGTGGCGCTAAACTCTACTAGACAGGTATGAGCCAGGAGACCCAGGAAGCACCTGCTCTCAAGTCCAAAGGCTGTTTAACTCGGCATTCCTGCACCCCAACAGGGCAGTCCATCCAATGAGAGACATTCCACCCATCAACCCCCAAAACAACTTGTCATCATGTATCCCCAAAAGGAAAGCTAATGTTCGGATGCTTCATGGGCCCGAGAAAATTGCAACGGAGCAGCTACAATGACGAGCTCTGACACTCTTTGACACCATGCGTGGGGAGGTACCTCCCCGAGGCGCCCACTCACGTGCTTCCAGGGGATGCCCTCCCGCTGGTACTCCTCCTGCTCCTGCTTCAGCACCAGCTGGATGAACAGCTGCTGCAGCTTCTCATTGCAGTAGTTGATGCAGAACTGCTCGAAGCTGCGAGAGACGGGATCGATCAGGTTCCGAGACATGAACACAGAACAGCAGCGTCTGAAGCATGTCACCCAGCTTACCTGTTGTTGTCAAAGATTTCAAAGCCATAGATGTCCAAGACACCGATGACGGTGTTTTTCCCATGGACTGTGGTGTCGTAGTTCTTGACCTCAATAATATCATTGATGCGGGTGACGATCCAACAAAAGAGGCGTTCGTATATTGCCTGTGAGAGGAACAGCACCATTCACTCTTGCCCGCTTGGGACTGCGTCTTCTGTTTAGATCTGTGCTAAGTTTTAAATTCGTATCTACTTTCTCCTTACCCCTTAACATAGCTGTTATTACTCTAAGCAAAAAAATTAGAAATGCAGATCAGCTGTTTTAAAAAAACAAAACAAAACAACTACATGATGTAAGTAACACTCAAGGAAATGGTTTGGACTTTTTAAGATTATCACCGGTCTCTATGGCATTCTGACACCACTCCCGGGTTCGTCCCTGTGCTGGGCTCTATCAATAATTTCCCTACTCCCTCACAGAAGTCGCCTCATTACTTGATTGTGAATTTCATCAGATATTAGAAAGTGGGGAACCAACCAGTTAATATCTATGTTCCAGTAAAGCTCTATAGATTCTAAAAATACAAATATTGATTTTTAATGCTACGTAAAAATCTGAGCCAAAGACCGCAGTTTGAAACTCTTAGAGAACCCAACGCGCATCCAATGCCCGTGGCCATGTGCAGCCAGACGCATGTGGACGAAGGCACCACAGGCTCCGCACACGCATGCCGGACACCAGCACGCTCCACGGCGAGTCTTCAGCACACACCGTTTAGCAGCTCCCTCCAGCCACCTCTCCCTCCGCCTGCACTTATCCACATGCCCTGCCTCCTCTCTTTGCCTCCCTTTTACTCTTCGATCCAGTCCAGTCTTCGCATACCTCCCACCGCCGGACTGAACAGGCTCATCAGAGACCCCAAGCCCCTCGGTGTAGACACTTTCCAATGCCTCTGGACGGTCTCACCCAGACACTCAGTCACTCCACCTGGTTTCCCACCTTCTTCTTGAACTTTCTCCCCTCTGGGACTTGGGACGCCACATCTCCTTAATTCTTCTCCTATTTCACTGGCTGCTCCTGCTGGCTGACCTTTGGTAAAATCTCCTCCACCTGACCTCTAAAAGGAGGCATTCTTCTGGTCCTCTTCACTCTCTAACACCTCCCGGGCCATCTCACTTGATGTTGAACAGACCTGATACAATACTATGCCCAAGTCTACTACTCCCACGCAGACCTCTCCTCTGAGCGCCGGACTCACATGCTTGACAGCCAACCCGACAATATTCCTAGGGGCTCACAGCCATCTCCGACACGTGCGCTGTCAGGACTCCTGCTCTTCCCACCTCCGAAAACTGTTCCCACCTTACTTCTGAGCATGAACAAAGGACTCCAGAAATGTAGGAATTTATTCACTTGACAAGTATTAGCTGACCACTAACTCTGGGCGGGTTATTGGAGATATAGTACTGAAGCAAACATAAACACGGTCTCGGTCTCCAAGGAGGACAGGGCAGTAGGAGGAAGGAAAAACCACACACGTGCGCGCACCCCCACCCCCCCCGGCCCGAAGGTGAGGTTCGTGGCATCAGAGGATAATTTAACCTGTTCGGGATTCAGAGGCCAGGGAGGGCTTCCCTGAGAAAGTGGGCTGAGATCAGAAGGATGAGTAAGAGTTGATGAGGCAAGAGCGGGGGAGACAAGGGATCCAAGCAGAAGCCACAGCCTGTGCAGAGGCCCTGTGGCTAGAGGGAGAAAGGGATAAATACCACCTGCAAGGCCCGAGCGAACACTAACGTGCTGGAATGAAGGGAGGAGACTGGAGCTTGGTGCGGAATGAGGCAAGAGACGCAGGCTGGAGTCAGAGCACGCTAGGAGTGATCCTTGATTTTATGGTTCCCCAGACAAACAGGGGCTGTGCGTTTTACGTCTCCAACCATCCTCTTTTCCCCATTTCTACGCTACCTGCCATCATCCCTCTCCTGGCTACTAAAATATCCCCATAATGGTCTCCCTGTTTCCCTCCCCACCTGCAGCAGAGTCTCCATACTGAAGCCAGAGCGATCAGCTTAAAAATGCAGACTCGCTCTTTGCTTCTGCTTAGAATCCTCCACTCTCCATCGTACTTGGATAAATCCAAATTCCTCCAGAGACTAAAACCAAGCCTGGGACTCAGAAGAGTAAAAATGGAACACGTGCCGCCTAACCAACCAGCGACAAAGAAAGAAAACAAGAAAATGTAATCTTGGGAACATAACATGCTTGCCACGCAGATAACAGACCAAGGGTCAAAGGGATGAGCTCTCACAAACACGCAACGGAACAGCGAGAGGCCCTGAGGAAAATATACAAAGGACACACCAGGTGATTCCCAGAATGGACTTAAATACCTTACAGACATGCGGAAAGATGTTCAAATACATGAGCAATGAAACAAATGTAACCACGAGGTACTTCCATATACCCAGAGTCAGTCAATTTAGAGTCTAAAATCAGTGTGTCCTCTGATGTGGGGTGCTCATTCCTGGGAGTCTGTCCAGTGGGACTAAAAGGGCTGGTGTGTAGGGACACGCGCACGGGATACGGCAGCATTATTTGTCGTGGCAGGAAAAGGAAACAAGGGCAACGACTTCACAGCACCATCCCCGCACAGACACGGAACACCGGGAATGAGCACTCCCTCAGGCGACCTGCGGCAGCCTTCATCAAACACCGGTGAGCCACGCAAAAGGGAGGGCGGCGAGAGGGCCCGTGCAGGCAGAGTCGGCTGCCCAGTGGGACTTGCTCTTCTCAGAACGCTCCTGGTGCTCACAGCCAGGGCATTTTATTGGGACTGTGATGGCCCAGAAGTACCACTCTGGTTTCTAAAAGCCTGAGCCCACTTTCACGGAATGCTTGGAAGCATCCTCACGGGAGTTCTCTAAAACCGCATCCCCAGGCGGGGACGATGTCAGTTCGAATCCCACCTTAGCGAAGGCGTCCCTGCCGTAGCTGGCTTCCTGCTCCGTGTGCTGCTTGTCAATGATGTCGCGACCTGTGGCCACCGTCCGGTAGAGGAGGGCCTTCTCTACCATGTCCGTCTTGGTGGAGAGTAGCTCTGCTATGATAGATACAACCTTGCCATTTTCAATGAAAGGCGTGTCACCGTCCACCACGAATTTTAAATTTCCCTATACCAGACAGAAAACAACAAGACGCCGTTGCCAGCAAGATTCTGAAATGTTATGTCGGGGATCTACTTGCCAATTAAAGATAAAATTCAAAGTGACCTTGTCTGTAGCACTGATTTTCCTAGATACGTTACACATATATTAAAGACCCACTGCTTCATCCATGTCTCCTCTCTGCTCTAGACACCCGTCTATCTCTTAATATTCAGCTTTTGTTGTTTGATGGAGAGAAGTTCTAAATTTTTATGCAGTCAAATCTACAATCTTTTGCTTTGGGGCCTCTCTTAATTTGGTGTCATACTTAGACCAATTCCCACTCCGAAGATTTTATAAATGTCTAATATTTTCTTCAAATACACAGCTTTCCCCCTGACATTTAAGCTTTTAACCCACTTAGAATTTGTGTGGCTATGTGGTGCAAAGAATCTAACTTTGTTTTTTCAGATGGTTAGTTAGTTGCTCCAACACCATTTACTGAATGGCTGAGCTTTTCCTCCTGATTTGAAATGTCACCTTTAGGACTGTCTGGGAGGCTCAGTCGGTTAAGTGTCTGCCTTCGGCTCAGGTCATGATCCCGGGGTCCTGGGATCAGGCCCCATGTTGGGCTCCCTGTTCAGTGGGGAGTCTGTTCCCTCTCCCTTTGCCCCTCCCCCACTTTGTGCTCTCTTCTTCTCTCTTTCAAATAAATAAAATCTTAAAAAAAAAAGAAATTTAAAATGCTACCTTTATCATATATTAAATTCCCCCAAGTTTCCAAGTCTATTTATATTTTACTTATTCAATAAGCAATAAATACTTATTAACCCTCTACCAGCTGTCCAGCACATCAACCAATCTCTTGCATAATCTGATGATACATTCGTGCAACAAGTTTTAAAGGACTGTCATTTTTACTATCATTTTAAATCTGGCAGAATTAGTCATGGATCCTCTCCTCTTTTTCCTCTACCTTACTACTCTTCTTTAGGATGTTTTATTTGATCTTCTTTACATGTTTATTGGTCCAGGCAAATTCTAGAGCCATTATGTCAACTTAAAAAATAAAATTCCTGTTTGGATTCTGAAGGATATTGTTAACTTTATTTATAAACTGGCTGAAAGGATGGGACAATTTGTAACATTCAAATCTTCCTAGTTAGGAACATTTACTTACGGTAACATTTACATTGCCCTATATTTTTTCATAGAGATCCCGCCCTTTTCATTAAAAGTTAAATCTTGCCACGTTACAGAAAGGTAAGTTTTATTCCGGGTTTGAATTCATGGTGTCACTCATTTTTTCTAAGGTTACCCGTTCACTGTATTTTCAACGTCTATAATTGTATAAACAGGAATAAGAGAAATCTGACACAGGGCTCTTCACGTTTCTGAGTTTGCTGTGGTGGTAGTGGAGCACGCCTGGACCGTGGTCGGCCATCTTGTCTACCGGGTTGGCCACCATGAATTGGGTATGCCTTCAAGCCAGTCCTGCCACCCCTTTAAGTGCTTATTTCCCAATGTGAAAAATGAGATGATCAGGATTCCAGTTCTGATAACTTATGCTTCAAGTGCTACTCAAACAGTATTCTGTTCAAAAGATTTTAGCTTATACCATTGATAGTCATATCACTACTGAATTCTTTCATCCTCAGAATGAAACTGTTCAAAATCTGATATACCAGGAAGACGATGAATTAAAGTTAAGTTTCAAAACCTACAGTGGCTTTGAAAAATCCTTCATAATATTATAAAATGATGGAGCGAACTACAGATACAGTAATTGCTTCAAAAACATAAGAGAAATTTTCTCTATATAAATTAGTTTTTAAATCTGCAGGGAAAAAACAAAATCTTCTGAAAGAGTGTCCTGTCTCCACAGGAGGCAATATATTCTGAAAGGTGGCCCTACTCACCAAGTGAAGAATGGCCGCCAGAATCTTATACACCGTTTGAGTCTCCTCAGGTTTGAAGCCAATTACTTTCATGGCATCAGCTACTACTTTGAAATCTGCAGCGTCATTGATAGAAGACTGGGAATGAAAATGGAAAACTCAAGTCACTGACATTTCACATGAGCATTAAAATCTGACAATTACGAGACTACATTCGAGTTTAGCCAACGTCTTGATGCTTTTGTACTAAGTTATTGAGTACCCAGAGAAAATAAAATTATTTTAGGGTAGAAATATCACTCAGCACACAAAATGTCCACCGTGTGTGAGAGCCTCCACCACACAAAATAGGCATGACATATTTTCCGGAACCTTCAGTGAGGGAGCAAGTCCTAAGCTGCCTCACAGAAGCTGACTGCCACTCTGTGAAGAGTGAAGAAAACATGGGACGTGGAATCACAAATGGAAATACTGACCATGGGAGCCTCTCACAGACACACGCCTGACTATTGTTGTCTGTGGTTTTTTGGTTTCACAATTAGTCTTGTAGTCTGGGAATAACACTTTCTCTCTTTGATGGTCAGGCTTTTTACTTCACAGGTGAGGAAAAGCAGGACCTCCCAAAGCAAAGTGGGCTGCCTCAGTCATTCAGCAAGCTATTAGATATTTTGGGACCACAACCACTCTTTCACAAACATTTGGTGCATCGGATCTTCTAACTGGTTCGAGAGGGCTGCTACAGATTGTTTTATCACCCCAAAATTCCTGTGTTGAAATCCTGACCCCTCCCCAAAGGTGATGGAATTAGGAGGTAGGGTCTTTGAGGGGGAATTAGGTCATGAGGATGGAGCCCTCAATAAATGGGATTAGAGCCCTTGTAAGAGACCCTAGAGATTCCTCATCCCTTCTCCCCTGTGAGGACACAGAGAAGGCTCCATCTTTACACCAGGAAGCAGGCCCTCACCAAATGTGCAGGTGCCAGCCAAATTGCTAACCTCGACGAGCTATAGCCATCACACTGGAACTACAAACACATCAACAGAAATTTACAGTGAAGCAATGATAAGGGCCTATCTGAAAAAAGTTTTCCCAGAGCAGCAGTTGCAGAGGGCCTGACTGATCTTTTCCTCGGTGAATTTCTCCTCTGGTGGGGACACAGGAGAAGGGCACGAGAAGGGGTCCTCTGTACCTGACGAATACCTGTTCCTCTAGTATCCAGGACACAACAAGGAAAGTTTCTCCACCTACCTGGTTCTTTGACCTTGGGCAAGATACTTAACTTCCTCAAGTCTCAGTTTCCTCATGGGTAAGGTGGGCACAACAATACAGGGTTGTTGGGAGAATTGGATGAGAATTATGTAAATCACTTCCCTAGTTCCTAGCCCATAAAAAGCACTAGACAAGTATCAGACAGAACTATTATTATAAACTGCAACTGTGCTGAAATTGCATAGAAACTAGACAAGAAATCTAAATGTCCTACTGTGGGAAACTGTTGGCTGCTAGAACCCTCATTTGTTCACCCCTCTCCAAGTATCCTTGTCCTTCAGGACTGGTCTCCCCCACAACCTCAGAGGGTGAATCTTCGTGGGTAGAAACTAATCATGGTGATCTCACTCCCCTTACCAAGGGACTAACTAGCCACGAGCATGTGATGTTATTCTGGTCAATAAGGCATGAGGTTTCCCTAGCCTCAAAGGGACATAAGCCAGGAACATTTCCTCTGCCTGTGACTTCTGCAACTATAGCTGCCATTTTGGGACCATGAGGAAAATCAGCCTAAGCACACAAGCCAAATCCAGTGAGGATGGGAGAGTTTTAAGTTGGAAAAACAAACAATACCTGGGTCTCTACCAACATTGTGATGGCATTAAGTTAACCAACTCTGGAACTGTTCCATCTCAGGGCTTCTCGTTACATGAGATAATTAAGTTCTCACTGTTTTGGGAGACTTTCATTTGGGTTGAAGGGAAGAGAAAACCCAAATGAAAGTCTCCCAAAACAATAAGAAATTAATTGTACATTTTTCCTCTATTTTTAGGGTAGTTAAGTAAAACTGTGATAGAGTATAATGCTTTATAGTTGTTAAAATCATTCTATTAACATATTTGTCTGTTAATGTGACGATATTAATAATTGTCATTTAACAAGAGCTAATTTATTTCATCGGTGTTCATTGTATGATTCCATTTATAAATATATATATATACATAGGAGTGCCTGACTGGCTCAGTAGGAGCAGCATTGACTCTTGATCTCCGGTTCATGAAGCCCCACAGTGGGCGTGGAGATTACTTAAAAAAAGATCTTAAAAACACACACATACACACACACATAAACCATCATCAGTAACTATCTCTAAAAGGTAAACTTTAGTATATTTTTGTTTCCTTCTGGTATATCTTTATTTAGGTTTTGACTATGATCATACATTATGTCTTTATTTTTGTTAGAGAGGGGAAAAAAAAAAAAGAGGCAGGGAGAAAGGAATGGGAACTGGATGAAAGAGAACCCAAGCCACATTCAGCTTTAGGCAATGGCTAAATGTTCATTTAATACTTGCTTTCTGTGGGGGTGCTACAGGATTGGGCCAAAAGTAATTTGGTCAGTAAGACAATCTGATTAAAGAGGAACATTTCTGGTCATAGGCATTTTTTTAAAAATATTTTATTTTTATTTACTTATTTGAGAGAAAGAGAGAGAGAGCGAATGCATGAGAGGGGAAAGGTCAGAGGGAGAAGTAGACTCCCTGCCGAGCAGGGAGCCCGATGTGGGACTGCATCCTGGGACCCCAGGATCACAACCTGAGCCAAAGGCAGTCGCTTAACCAACTGAGCCACCCAGGCACCCCTGGCCATTGGCATTTTTAAGTGCTGGTTTCACAATCCCTTCTGCATCTGTGAGCGCTGCTGGCCTAGTCTCAGAAAGCTCAAGTGTTGCCCTCTATTGTCTTGTTTGTTTTCAATTAATTTTCTCCCAAACATCCTGCTCTGAGATGATTGTAAAAGTAAAACAAAACAAAAAAAGATCCATGCAACTTGAATGTCAAATAATGGAAAATTAATTGGGAAAGTCTAAATATCATTTATTTCCATGCATGGCAATAAAAATACAGCTAATCAGTAATGCAGGTATAATTCGTTTTAGAAGAATAATAGAAATAAAAAAGGAAACACCTCCTTTCCTTTCTTTCCTTTTACAAGTTCTTTTTATTTCTCCCCTGAATACAAAAGCAATGTATTTTTTATTTTTTTATTACAGAAGAAATTTAAAACATGGAAAAGTACAAGGGCACGGATACCTGTAATTTCATCCATTCAGAGTCAGTAATTAAAACCTTGGTCTATTTCCCTCCATATTTTATTTTATGTATTTATATATATAGTTATATATCCTGACAAAGCAGGATAATATTGTAATTACCATTTTATAGTCTACCATCAACAGACTATTATATTATTAGGATTAGCTGTAAGGTGACTAGCAGAACACTAATTAGAAATAAAAGAGCAGAAAAGCATCTGCATATGAGAGCGCAAAAGGCATGCATGCAAGTGAAGGGAAAAAAGTGGAAAAATTTGAGGGCTGAATAGAAATGCTCCAGGGTCACAAAACTATTTCCAGGATAGGTCAAAATCAATACTTGAAAAAACAATGAATGGAGATCTTTGATACTCAATTTCAACCAGGGTGCTTTTAAAGTTCTTTCTGCTGCCCAACTTGCCTGTGGCCAAACCATACGGCATCTTCCTCTGAAGTGGATTTCCTAGTTACACCAATGTTTTTACATTGTCAAAAGAATTAGGATTAAAAATTGGAAAAACAAAACAAAACAAAACAAAAAACAACCACAAGATCACAAGAGAAACTTCTTTCCCGTCAGATGGCAATGAAACACAGAAACAGTTATTAAGTGAAGTTGTTGACCAATAATGCAGCAAGTCTCTGTCCCTGAGAATTTAAACACCAGAATGGAAGAAAAGAGTCACTCATTTGCTTAAAGGCAGCAGGCTGGACCAGAGAATTACTTAATGTCCCCTCTGGTTTTTTGTCTGATTGCGTATCTCAGAGAGGAAGCCCTTACCTTTAATTGAGCGCCTACATGGATATAGTTGTAGGATGACAAGGATTTCTGGAGATGTAGAGAGCGTAGCATCTGCTCTGAACCTCCTTGAAGCAGCTGAAAAGGTATTTAATTAGAAATGAACTGGCAAAATATATGTGGAGCCAAGTATATCAAGAATTCTCACAATGGTAATCTCGCTTTCACTATGGTCATTTGCTAAACAGGAGCCTATGCGTTGTGGTCACTTGCTTAGCCGCCTCATTATCCAGACAAGATAGAGCTATGTTTCGAAGTGAGAGGTATCAGCCCAGGGTCACATGCTGAATCACACTGGAAACAAAGAGCCTTCTCTCGTCAATTTCTCTATGGGGATGGGGTAGGGAGAGTGGGGGAGCACTGCTGGATAACCACCACTGAAGTGGTGAAGGGCTGAACAAAGACAAATTTTAACACTCATCCAAGTGGGGAAAACACTGAAGAACTTATGAGTTCTGGACACGAAAAGAACTATTTCATATTTGGTAGAAAACTAGTTTAAGGAAAACATGGTGAACTGTCAACGAGAACATGAACATAATATGGGTAGCCCTTACCTACAGAACACACCTTTGGAAGGCAGTAGGTTTCAATTCTCTACATTAAACTGTATGCTTTGTCTTACTTCAAAGGTGTAATTACCAGATTTTTGAAAGTGATCATTTAAACTAAATATACCAGAACTTGTACATACAAATGAGCACTGTCTATTACAGCAGTTACCTAGAGAAAATGGAACTCAGTTGAGCTGCACTGTGTTCGACTTACACGGTCACTGCTCCATCCCCTGCAGAGACGTTTTCCACATGAAACTCAATCTTACTTAGAGTTTTACTTTTAAAAAAGTCCAAAACAGCAATGCTTCATTGGATCACCCACTTTATTTTTCAGCATAGGCTTATGCTATTCGGGGCTTTAAAAAACTGTAATTATGTATCCTACTTGTTCTCTAAGCATAGACTTGCTTGTAAAAGGGCTACTTTTAAAGAGTCTGCCTTTGACTTTAAAAGCATTCTCAAAAGAGGTATCAAATTTCCTTCTGAGCAATCACAGCTTTGATGGGTAAAGGAGACATTTCTCCCTTGAATTCATAATTGTTTTAAGTAATCACATTGCCTTATAGCCTCCGGGAGCAAAATAAACTCAAGTTGTATTCCTGTCTCTGGGCTCCCAGATAATGGGAACAACAGCTTCAATTCAAAATAAAACAGAATTAATTTAACATATTCAGAATTTATCATTTCAAAAGCTTTTACAGATATTAAACTGTTCTCTACATTGCAAAAAAAATGGAGGTGATGCTCAACCAAGGCAGTCAACTCCTCTGGTGGGTTAACCACCTAATGCTTCTTTATAATGATCACGCTCATCGAATCTCGGAAGCAGCACATGGGCGAGGGTGTGTGTATGCACGTACTCATGTGTAATGTGTCTTGGGCCAATGGAGGCAAAGGACAGGGGAGAGTCCCGACATAAAATTCCCAGTACGACTGAGCCAATGATGGATTACCTGCACAGCAGGAGATACTAACCTGATAAAAAGAATGAAAGCTTCTCTCTCCTGGCTGTTGCACAATCACTCGAGACTTAAAAAAAAAACAAAAAACCCCACATTAAATAGTTAATCTGAGAATGCACCGTGGAAACAAAGTGCAAGCCAAGTTCTCAGGAAATTGTGTATTAACAGTGCATTCAAATGTTCTAAAGAGGGGCGCCTGGGTGGCTCAGTGGGTTAAAGCCTCTGCCTTTGGCTCAGGTCATGATCCCAGAGTCCTGGGATTGAGCCCCACATCAGGCTCTCTGCTCCGAAGGGAGCCTGCTTCCTCTTCTCTCTCTGCCTGTGATCTCTGTCTGTCAAATAAATAAATAAATCTTTAAAAATAAAATGTTCTAAAGACCCCATGGATTACCCACCTAAAACTAGGCCTCCTCTGCAGGGGTTTCTGTGCTATTTTTAATATTCTTTTTACTAATTAAAACAGAATTCCCTAAACTTTATAAAAATGGGGAAGCTTTCTTTTTTTTTTTTTTTAAACCTGGAGCCTAAAGCTGGGGCTTTCAGGAGGAAGAGGATTGGAAGTGGGAGAAAGGAAGGGCTGTTTAGGGTTCCCGGGGTCTGCTGGCATTTCAAAGAGCAATGTCTTATGTCCTGTAGTAAAATCAGTTGAAGCCCCTGCCTCAGATGGCCCCCAAAGCCTGCTCTCAGAGGCCTCACGATGCACGTTCTTTCAGAGGGGGCCTTCTAATGGGCTCTGCACATAAAGTGAAGCCATAAAACATTCTGGAAAAAGAATGATGTTACCCGGCATTTCCAGTCCTTTTGTAACTGACAATGATAAATACAGGTATTTCCTTAACGGTCTGACTTCAGTTTAACAAACGAAAATAGATTATGCCCTGGTACACTGCCATAAAGGATGCTATGAACAAATAGAAACTAGAAGAAAATGAGATTCCAGTTAGTTAAAATAAATGTACACAGAAGTATCATTTGCTATCAATATGCTATATGCCTTAAATGTTTATGGTGTTAAATGTCAATTATATCTCAGTTAAAAAAAAGAGAGTTGTATGGGCATGATTCTGTGAAAAGAGTGTCATTTCGGGGAATGGGTGGGCTAGCTCTTCCATGATGTGTTCAGGACAATTAACAGCAGCAAGCAATGGTGGTGTGTCAAGAAAGTAGAACTGATTAGTCCTAGAATGTGTTTTGGTTAAATTTTTTTCTTAAAGATTTTATTAATTTGTCAGAGAGAGAGAGAGAGCACAAAGCAGGGGGAGAAACAGGCTCCCTGCCAAGCAAGAAACCCAATGTGGGACTTGATCCCAGGACCCTGCGATCATGACCTGAGCCGAAGGCAGACACTTAACTGACCGAGCCACCCAGGCGCCCCAGTTTTGGTTAAATCTTATTCAGAAGTTGGCACACATTCCCATACCACTCCCACCCCTGCCACACACGCACCTAAATCCTTATCTACAAAGCCCAAACTTTTCCCAACCTGATACGGTAGGAGCTAAGAAGAGCACAAAAGGAGAGTAACCTGTCCCAGAAAGTGAACTGAGGAGTAGGAAGGGAGGCAGAATAGGATTAAAAGCTACTTTTAAGTAATTAAAAAAAAATTCTATAAACATGATTAGGTTTAAAAAAAAGTCAGCACTTGAGAACATTACCCTCAGAAATGAAGCACATTTTACCTTCTCCAGTAAGTAGTTGTTGATATGTCCGCCGATAGGATCGCCCTTGAAATCAAAGTTGATGTCCATGTATTTTCCAAACCTGCTTGAGTTGTCGTTGCGGTTGGTTTTGGCATTTCCGAAAGCTTCCAAGACACAGTTGGACTTAAGCAACATGTTTTTCACTCTTTAACAGAGAAATGAAAGTCAGTATAGAAAGTTCTCGAGGCTGCACCTTTTAGAAAAACTAGATTTTGTGAAAGTACACCCAAACATTTATACAAAGATGCTGGCTGTAGCATTGTTTGCAATATTAAAACAAACAAGCTCTAAATGTCCACAAGTAGGGTTGGATAAAAAACCTTTTCTTCCTAGTATAGGATGCATCGACAGAGAAAGAGGTCCAGAATACCCTGATGAATGAGAAAGTAGGTTGCAAAATAATATGTGTTGCAGGGTCTTTAGGTGTCTGTGAATGTGTCCACGTGAGTGTGTGTGCAGGCACAAAGGTTAGTAAATGCTTAAAAATCTGGAAAGACCAGTACATTTCACTATAGGGGTCTAGCTTGACAGGGTAGGAGTCTGTGGAGTGGGATTTCGGGGGACTTCTGCCTTGGACAAAATGCTGCAATTTTTAGTTTTTAGTGTTTTCTTTAAGATTTTATTTATTTGACAGACAGAGAGGCAGGCGGGGGAGAGGGGAGCAGGCTCCCTGCTGAGCAGAGATCCCGATGCGGGGCTCGACTCCAGGACTCTGAGATCATGACCTGAGCCAAAGGCAGAGGCTTGACCCACTGAGCCTCCCAGGCGCTCCTAATTTTTAGTTTTTAAGTGAACATGTTTTACTGACATAAAGAAAAATCTTAAAAAGATGTGTTCTGAAAAGAAAGAATGGGTGACACATTCATTCCTTATTCAATGAATGCTAACTTTCTACAGGGCAGTGTCTACCACCGGGTACTTTTTAACTTGATGCTGACCCTTAAGTCTTTGTTTTTATTTCCCTGGCAAAACCTCTTGCGCGGGCCCATGTGCAGAAATCACTTTGGCCGCTAAAATAAGCTGATGTAACAGATCCACTCTGACTATAAGTGACCCCCCACACCCAGCTTCTCTCCTTCCACATGAAAGTATACTTTTAAAATGTGGGGAGGGAGGATTGCACGCTATGGTAAACGAAGATGACCATCTTTAAAACTACAGTAAGATATGCCCACGAAACACTTGACATTGTACACATGCCTGACTCTACTATACCAACTGGGTTTAGAAATAAAATCAAGTCAGTTCTCCTGAGCGTCTTCTGAAATTCAGATCACTGACTCCTATTCGTGTCCCTGTCACAGGAGACTGTGAAGTCAGAATCAGAACTGGGGATATGTCATAGTCAAGAAAAATGCCTCTTTGACCTCCAGCCCAGTTATGCAGAAATGAGGAAAGCCCCGGCAGGGTAAGTCTCGTCTATACCACCTTCTTTTGTACCCATATCCTTTCTTTCCCAGGCATAAAATGAAGGCTGAGATGTGCATGTGGAGGGCGACTCCAGAAAATAAACACTGAGCTTCACACTAGCAACTCTGGAAAACGTTTTTTCTCCCAAAAAGTGCACACCATATAAGAAACTTAAGTCATGGGGCGCCTGGGTGGCTCCGTGGGTTAAAGCCTCTGCCTTTGGCCCAGGTCATGATCTCAGGGTCCCAGAATCGAGTCACACATCGGGCTCTCTGCTCAGCGGGGAGCCTGCTTGCCCCTCTCTCTCTGCCTGCTTCTCTGCCTACTTGTCTCTGTCAAATAAATAAATAAAATCTTAAAAAAAAAATCCATCCATTCATTACATACAAATGGATTAAGAAAATACTACAGGGCGTTCTGTGCCAGCAGCCGGGTCCTACAGACAGTACCCAGCAGCCCTCATCCTTATCTTATGCTGACAGCAGCGTGAAACTTAAAGAGAAAAAGAAATCATTCTTAGCAATTCTAGTATCAGAGCTTCCGGCTTGTGACAATGCAATGAGGGAAGGCACAGATCTGCCTCCCAGAGCCCCCTTTCCCTCCAGGGAGCTTTGGGCTCCTCAGAAGACGGTGTAAAAAAGACCAAGGCGCAGTACACAAAGCAACTTGAACAGTGGCATCTACCAGCATCCCCTGAACCACCTCGGCTGAGCACCTGCAACACTGAAGGCGGCAGTTACAGGACAGGGACTTTCATGTGTTGCAGTGTTACTTTGCTTCCTATTTACGTAAAGCTTACCAAAGCAGTATTTCTCTACAAAGAAGCAAATACAGAAACCGATGGCCCAGGCAAGTCTGTATGGAAAACAAAGCCCCGAAGAGAACGTTTCCCCATTTTCACACCACCCTTACCTTTCCACCTCAGCTCTCTGGCTGGGGTTGGTGATGGCCGCTATGTAGTGCATGATGTATTTACTGGCTTCGGTTTTCCCAGCTCCACTCTCCCCTGCGGGAATAGTTGTGCAAGGCTTAACACGGTCACTGAGACCAACAGTAAGCTGATTTCTAGTAGAGTAATTGCAGTTCTTCATAGAATAATTGCAATGATCATTTAATAGAATAATTGCAAATTCTGAGGTTATTTACTTAAAATTCTTTATATTTCATTTTTGCCTTTTTTTTTTGAGTTAAAACCTTCCTGTCTTGGTACCATCTAGGTCTTAACAGCTCTGAAAATGCTGAGAAAAGAAGCAAAACCGTTACGGAAGTAAAATAACAAATAGATCCCAAGTTAAGATGGATTGCGTAGAAAATATCACGGGACAAAATGGGGTAAATGAGCTCCTTAGACCCGAGTGTTGGTGTTTGGCAGTACCCCTGAAGCAGAGCAGAAAAAAAACAAGCCAGTGCCTCAAACATGAGCCACGGCTAAATTCATGTACCCTATGCTCTACAGCAAAATTTCTCTTAATCTTAATGAGGATGAAATATTCCTTTCAAAAATTAAAGTCAAGGGCGCCTGGGTGGCTCAGTGGGTTAAAACCTCTGCCTTCGGCTCAGGTCATGATCCCAGGGTGCTGGGATCGAGCCCCACATCGGGCTCTCTGCTCAGCAGGGAGCCTGCTTCCTCCTCTCTCTCTGCCTGCCTCTCTGCCTTACTTGTGATCTGTCAAATAAATAAATAAAATCTTTAAAAAAAAAAATTAAAGTCAAGCGTCATTTTAGTGAAAACAAAGCAAAACGCAACAGTGAACTCCAGACATGGCGTCACAGAAAAAGCAGGATGACTGGTATAAGGCGAGCAGAAGGGATCGGTTCAGAATGAGCTACCCACATTTTTAAATGGGAATGCCTTCTGACCCCCAAATTCCACTTGCAGAAATTTATACTACAGAAATACTAAAAATACTAATGGGATCAAATAATAATAATAACAGTAAGCTTCAAAGACTTAAGGAGCATTTCTGCAGACTATATATACTATGTGTCGCTGCCGAACTCGGCAAATAACGTGGCTGTCAGTAGAGGACCAGGCAGATAAAGGATTCAACTATTCAATGGAATAGCACACAGCTGTCAGAGAGCCCCCACTTCTCTAGCTGTGCTAACGAAAAGATGTCCCATTCCATACTGTTAAACAGAAAAACAACTCAAATAATAGCAGTTATAACATAATTCTATAACATAATTAGAGTTTATAATTTAATATGCATGTACGACTATATGTATTATACATGGAAAAATGTATAAAAAGGATAAATACTAAATTCACAGCTGTTACTGTTGGGAGTTTTGGGGGGTAACAAGATATTCAAAGGGGAGGGACATTTTGCTTTTACTTTATATGCTTAAAGGATTGTTTATTCCCTCCTTCCTTTTATACTCAGGTAATATTGCTTTCATTAATTGAATATAATGAAGTCCTAGGATATAATTCTCCAACACTAAGTTACTATAACTCCTCTGACCCTTAATATTCTCATCTAAAAAGTAGAAACACAACTGTCTTAGCACTCAGAACTGTTTTGATAACCAAAATGAAATAAAGTCATAAAAGCAGTTTTGAAAGTATAAAGGCCTTAATGCAGATGTGAGGTAGTATTATGACCAAAATAAATTTTGGTCATAAATTTTGGTCAAAAATAAATTTTGGTCATAATACTCGCTCACAGCGTGGGCGAGGGCATCCTGTGTCGGCAGGCAGATATTTTCCTGATCCTCAATTCACACGACCCGAGATTCCGGGAAGAGCTCAGCTCCAACAAGGTCTACCACCTCCCTGCTCCACAGACTTTGAAGCTCCAGCCTCCAGCCGGAACAACCCAGTTCTGGTCCCCATGCCTGTTACGCCCTTTGACACTAACTCCCACTTGCCAATCTGACTTTGACCTGTACCTCAGGATTTCATTTTCTTCCTTTCATTCTGTTATTATTTAAAATAATCTTTGTTGGGATGCCTGGGTGGCTCAGTCAGTTGAGCATCTGCCTTCAACTCAGGTCATGATCCTGGGGTCCTGGGATCGAGTTCCGCATCGGGCTCCCTGCTCGGCAGGGAGCCTGCTTCTCCCTCTGCCTGCTGCTCCCCCTGCTTGTGCTCACTCATTCTCTCTCTATCTGACAAATAAATAAATAACATATTTTTTAAAAATCTTTGTTACATTTTATCCAGTACTTTTATGTCATTGAGATAGGAGGAAGAATCTTTCATGACGAGAAAGTCCATCCACACGTAACATGGATTTGGAAATAAACCAAGACGAGGCATTGGTCAGGAATGATTTGGTGTTTGCTGCAATTTTTTTTTCTCCAAAAAATTACGTAAGTTTCTAACTTCAAAAAAAAAAAAAAAAAGTCTATTGAGCAGTTTGGATCCTTGAGCACCTAGTAAGTGAAATGCATTTTGACCTTGAAAGTACAGGGATCCCCTCTGAATACCTGATATCACAATACAAGTGTCTTTTGAGCGTCTTTTCATAGCTTTGTAAGCAGCATCCGCAATTGCAAAAAGATGAGGAGGTCTCTCGTACAGCTCCCGTCCTTTATAGTGCTCGATTGTGTCTCTCCCATAGATGTTCAACGGCTTGTAAGGATTCACAGAAACAACGACTTCTCCAATGAATGTGTAGATGCGCCCTTTTTCAAATCTGTAAGGAAGCAAAAGAAGCGGAGGAGTGGGTCGGTTATAGAGAAATGTTGTCTTTCCTAGGTGTCCCAGGAACAGTTTCTGAACTGACATTCCATTGATTCTGAATTAATTTTAGAGACAAAGCTTAAGGCTTTGCCCCTTCAGATGCTGCTGGTAGGAAAGACCAGTAGGAGTTAAAAGCCAAGAAAGAAGAAAGAATTTAATTTGAGGGAGGCTGGATGTTCCCTATTTCCAAATATGAAAGGATCAGAAGGGGCTCTACACAAGAGCTCTAGTCAGAAAAGAAACAGAAGTCTAAAGCAGGTCTTAGAATC
The DNA here is from genome assembly GCA_004024625.1 of Mellivora capensis. Taxonomy (NCBI): domain Eukaryota; kingdom Metazoa; phylum Chordata; class Mammalia; order Carnivora; family Mustelidae; genus Mellivora; species Mellivora capensis. The sequence continues at coordinate 31,466 of PISX010015645.1, forward strand.
TACTTAGCCAGATTTGCAATGATAAAGAAAACTGCCCAAATACATTTCTTTTTTTCTTCCTCTTGAAACCACACTTAAATGTCAATAAAGGAATAAGAACACTAAAATTCATAACAGAGAAAACAGTAGAAGAGATGGTTCCGACACACATCAAATTCATGATTTTAAATGATTGCCTAAAATTTCACAGTGTCGATTATCATTCTTTATTCAATCATCCCCCTTCCGTACTGCTATTATTCAAATAGGATATTATGAATAATACTGTAGAAAATACTCTTGACACAATCTTACGAATCAGTGCTTTTATTTCTGTGGGATAGCTGGTTGAAAGGTATGTGTATTTTTTAAAGTATTTATAATATGATCACACCTTTTTACCATAAAATGCTAGAACAGTGCCCCATAGATGATTTGGATGTCTAACTGTACACGGATGTATTTGACAAATGATGACACAAACATGGAAAAGTAGGGGAAACTACTAGTGATGTTTTCTGTGCCCTTTTACATATACAACAGGGGGATGAGGAGGGAGGTCACGTGGGTGGGTGGAAGAAAGTCAGAGGAACAAAGGAAAAAGGAGTAAAACAAAACAAAACAAGACAAAACACAACCCGGCATATATGATATGATTGCAACTGCACAGAATTATGTGTCTATATTTACAAAGAAAAAATTTAAATATGAAACTTCGAAACCCTGTATCTATTCACTATTCATACACTAACTCACACATACAGACATCCGTGAACCAGGCCAACACTCAAACGGAGGTTTCTACACAAACACCCGCCCCTGCGGAAAGGCACAGGTAGACACAGAGTTGGTATTTGAGAACGAAGGGAGTGGCGAGTTGGGCAAAGTGCTCACCAAGAGACAGCGACCGTGCCTCGAAGCACTCTTGCTTAGGACCAGTGCAGCAGGGAAAGAACTAATTCTCTGGGAGCGCAAGGCAGGAACCTTCAACTTCCTTCACAATGGAATGAAGGCTGCTGGCTATAATTAGGAGTGGAAACAAACAGATGCTGATAATGTCAACAATAAATTAAAGCCAAGATTTTTATTAAGTCGTGTACATTTAAGTAAAAGCTATTAATAACCACTTTAAGGTTGCCTTGTGCATTTTCTACCATGGTTTTCCTGTGAATCCTCCCTCCTTGGATGCAGAATTTACATGGTGGTTAAAAGCCTGGACTCTGGGGTCCTCTACATCTGGGTCTGAAGGCTCACACTGCAAAAATAATAGCTGTGAGACCTTAAGAAAACTACTTCGCCTCCATATGTTTCAGATTCATCTGCAAAATGGAGATAATTATACCCCTCTCTCCCTCTGGGATTGAGTAAGTACTTAAAAAAAAAGGGCAATTAATCTTATGTTTCCATTTATGCTCTGCATGAAAAATATCTTTAATAAATGCTCTTATTTTATATTAACATTGCTACTTAAATCACAGCAATCCCTACACATGAGGAATTAATTCAGTGATCATGATCTGCGTCCCTGCCTCAGCCGTTAATCAACGAATGACAAGTCACAAGCAAAATGTCCACGTAACTCATGTTCAAACACCCACAAAAATAATAAAAAGCTAACATTCACTACCCAGGCCCTTCTGGCTTAACCTGCAAATTTGTAGGACACGCTCAACAGCTGTCTTCAAGGATAAGAATTAAAAGGACATGATTCTTTAGTTTTAGAGACACTGTCCAAACAGGAAAAATAAAATAAAATAAGGATGTTAGGAAAAAAAGATTACCTCACAAGTCTGGAACTCTGTGAACTAACACACAGCACATAGCATCTGAGATCAGAATGCTGGTCTAAGACTCCAGGTCTGCCTAATTATGAAATTCCATTTTATTTCAAATAGGATATTCTGCTTACCAAAACTTCTAGACATCATGTTTGTAAAGCACAATTAAAATAGGTATATAAAACCACCTAACGTATAACTATTCATGTGAAGAGAGTGGCAAAGGGTCAACAAAATATAGTATTAAATACAGTACTTCAGTAATCTATAAAATGTTACAAACTTATTTGAAACTGGTTATCACAAATGAAGCTTTCAAGTTGGGTAAGGCTTAAAATTACCGCTAGATGGTGCCAGTATCACTTTAACGCCAACCGGAGAGTCCAGTTTGCTTTGGGAAAAGCCTCAGGCTAAGAAGTTAGCACTAAGGTAATGCAGTCACCTGCCTGGTATGCTTCTGTAAGGAACTACTGTAATTATCCTCCACGACAGATAAGGTGATGCCAACTCTAACAAAAAACCAAGGAAGGCATTTTTGTTTTTAAATATTTTATTTATTGGGGCGCCTGGGTGGCTCAGTGGGTTAAAGCCTCTGCTTTCAGCTCAGGCCATGTTTCCAGGGTCCTAGGATCGAGCCCCGCATCGGGCTCTCTGCTCAGCGGGGAGCCTGCTTCCTCCTCTCTCTCTCTGCCTGCTTCTCTGCCTACTTGTGATCTCTGTCTCTCAAATAAATAAATAAAATTAAAAAAAAAAATAAAAGATTTTATTTATTTATTTGAGAGACAGAGAGAGAAAGAGAGAGAGAGCATGAGAGGGGAGAATCAGAGTGAGAAGCAGACTCCCCATGGAGCTGGAAGTCCGATGCGGGTCTACATCCTGGGACTCCGGGATCATGACCTGAGTCAAAGGCAGTCAGTTAACCAACTGAGCCACCCAGGTGCCAACAAAGAACGCATTTTTGTGCCTTCTGTGTGCAAAGCTTTTATGACAAACTTTCATAATGCATTCACCAAACATTTATTCAATATCTACTATGTGCCAGACACAGGGCCTGACTCTGGGAATTAAGAAATGAACAAAGAGCAGGGAAGTAGAGCAAATAAATAATAACAATACGACAGGTAAGATAATAAAGGCCTGAAATGTACTGGCAAAGATGGTCACAGCACACCCCTTCCAGTGAGGTTCAAAACAGAACACCAAATCCAGAGCGACTAGCTACCCACGACACAGAGACCTGTCAAACCCTCCCTGCCCCCCCTCTGTGTCTCTGCCTCACTCACACCTGCTCTACATTAATGAGCTACATAGAGTTCCCAAGGTTTGTTACAGTTCATGGTTTGGCCACGGGGTCTATTCTGCCTGGAATACCCCCTCCCCAACCAGTCTCTTCTTCCTCCGTCTGCTCAGCAGATTCTGACTCTTTTCAAAAGCCCAAGCCTCAGCTCCTCCAGGAAGCCGTTCTTGATACCCCATCTCCAACACTGACATTTTGGTCTTTGCTCTGTTCAGATTTGTTTTTTTCTTCAGAACTTCCAAAATACTTAAAATACCTTAACAATGATTGCTTCTTAAAACTCAATTTCTTGGGGCACCTGGGTGGCTCAGTTGGTTGAGCGTCTGACTCTTGATTTCGGCTCATGATCTCAGGGTCGTGAGATCGAGCCCCGCGTTGGCTTCCACTGGGTGTGGAGCCTGCTGAAGATTCTTTCCCTCTCCCTCACCCACTGCTCGTACACACACACACACACTCTCTCTCTCTCTCTCAAAACAACAACAACACCTCAATTTCTTTAAGAAGTTTAAAGATATTTATTGAATGGGCCAGGTATTTTCACAGGCTTCTGAATGAAACGACAAGGTTCTTAAAGTGGTTTTTTTTTTTTAAGTTTATTTATTTTTTTAGTAATCTCTACACCCAACATGGGGCACAAATTCACAACCCTGAGATCAAGCGTCACATGCTCTCCCCACTAAGCCAGCCAGGCATCCTAAAATGTGTTTGAATTAATAATGAGTAGTCGTGGAGAAGGAAGATGTGAATGCCTTTGGAGGACAACAGTCTTTTGTACAGGAATTCTGGAACACTTAAAAAAAATAGTTCCATTAATTTGCCCATCATTTATACAAAAGATAAGCCACAACAGGAAGTTGAGATGTATGGGCACAACCCTGCGGGGAAGTGTGACCCTGGAGGGGGAGGGCAGGGGGTGTGCACATCAGCTGATACTATAGAAAAGGAACCGCTACCTGTGGACTAAGGTGAACTCCACAGGAATTCTGGCATGAAGGCAGGACCACGTGGCAAGACTGGAAGAACAAGAGGAAGGCTGGCCTTCCTCGAGCAGAAAGCATGTGTCAGGGAATGTCAGGCAACCTCTGGAAAAGTAGGAGGGAGCTGGATCTGATCGCCGTGAAAGGCTTTGAAAGCCATTCAGTGTGACTGGAAACAAGGGATCAGGGAAGACTTTTCCAGTTAAAGAGGTCAATAAGGCTGGCCCTCAATGAGGAGAATGGCACCGGAAAGGAGAGAGAGAAATCTGAGTTACTTCAAAGGGATATTGGACAGAATCTGAACACTTACTGAATACGAAGGGCAAAATATCTTTAACTTTGAGCCGGGCGGAGGAGAAAAGGGAATTTACTCCAGATGATGAGATTTCAGAGGGACCCTCAAGGCTCCTAAGGTCAGTTCACCCACTAACAGAATTCAGTGCTGTCCTTGATCGACTTCTTAAACAACATGAAATCAATTGTAATCAGGAAGAAAATTCTCTGTGAATGGTATACTAAGTGTTCAACAGAATCCTCATTCATGAGTAAATACTATATATTTCGTGAGAATATACACGCCTTCAGATAGGAGCTGCTTAATCACATTGATTTGGCCTGTTTTTCTTCCCTCTTCAATGTACGTGAAATCCTGAGTTGCTGGGAACATTGTGTTGCCTAGGAAACGTATTCACCTGCGCAAGCCATCTCTCTGCCTTCTACTGTCTCCTCAAGCAACTCCAGCCTGCTGCCCAGAGCTAGTTTCCAGTGAGACGGCTGAGTCCCTCAACTGATTCTGTCTTCACTTTAAGTTGGTTCCTCAGCAGTCTCTGACGTGGACTCCTGCTTCCTCAACACACTCTTCCCGTGGCTTCTGTGGGGCCACCTTCTCTGAGTTTTCCTCCTCTCCATCTCCTTTGCTGGCCCCTTCTTTTTTCATGATGTCTAAACACTCAAGTTCTCTAGGGTTGGGTCCTGGCTCAACCTCAAATACCACCTAAGGGACTCCCATTTAAGGAGGATAGAGTTAGGTTATCTTGGCCTTATTGCGACCCTCTGAATCATCAAGAACAACAAAATGAAGAAAAGCCAGAAAACATTACCTACTAGGAAACAAAAACCCAGCCACAACTCTGAAACATAACCTATGAAGGATGGTTGTGAAGTGCCACGGAAAGTTGACATAGTTGAGGGAGGTCGCCGCGAGAGAAGAGGCACCTTTGCAAACATCAGGCCCTGAGGAATTCTCCAGAAGTAGGCAGTTCAATGTTACAGGAAAAAAGGATTAAAAGAAACTGACAAAGGGCAGATCAAGAATACCCACAAAAAATAAGTATGTCATGAAGGAGAAAACTTATGGCAAAATATTTTGCATGAAAGCAAAGAATATAAAGGAAATACATCCCATTAAACCAGGAGATCAAAGAAAACATCATTTAAGAATAGAGAAATCATATTTTAGACGATTTTTTGGAAAAGGAGACAGGAAACCAGTAGAACTGAAGGAAACAGAAGAGGAGAAAACAGAGAAACAAAGGCTACACTAACAGGAGAATGGGAGTGGACACTGCTGAACACTGGGGCCAGAAGGTGGAGAAAAGTGAGCAAAACAATGTGGAAAAACAAAGCTGAAGTAGAAAGAAGAAAGTACAGAAGTGGGAGGTAACGGTGATCACATGACAGGTGTTCCCAAAGACTCTGGTATGGCAAGGGTGACCTTTCAAAACAGTAAACAAAGACGCCAACAACGTATGTCAATAGTGCTAGAAAACAGACCAGGCACCTGGAAAAACAAAGACCGTGGATCATCAGCGCCATGGCTTAAACTGTGGCCTCCCCTCAAAAAGATATACTGAAGTCCTACTCCCTGGTACCCGTGCAAGTGTCCTTATTTAGAAACAGGGCTTTGCAGATGTAAACAAGATGAGGTCATCAGAGTGGGCCCTAATCCAACATGACTGGATGATGACAAGAGGAAAAATGCCCTGTGAAGACAGTGACAGACAGGACACCACGTGATGACACAGGCAGACAGATGCAAGCTAAGGTCACCCCCAGAAGCTGGGAAGAGGCAAGGAAGGCTGTCTCCCCTACCGGTTTCAGACAGAGCATGGCCCTTGACTTGGGACTTCTAGCCTCCAGAACTGTGAGATAAGAAATGTCTCCTCTTTTAAGCCACCCGGTTTGTGGTCTTCTGTTACAGTAACTCTAGGAGACGAATTCAACTAGTTATATCGAAACAAATTCCATGAAAATGGCCTGGTTTCACTTGCACTTAGAGAAATTTAAGAAACCAACATTATGGGACAATTTTCTCCAGGTCGAAAATGTTGCGAGTGAACAGCGTTCAGCAAGCATATGAAGTCTCAGGTGTCTTCCCCATTGCTTGGATCATTGTCATCGGTGTGACTCCCTTTCGATCCATCTCCATGAAATAGAAATTGAAATGCTCATTCCTATCCTTAAATCTCTTCGGTGGGAAGCCTCAATGCAAAGCCAATCTGACATCCAGATGTTGGTTTCTCTCATGCCAACTCCTCCTGAGGACTGTGCTCTGGCCACGAACAAAACGAGATCTCTCCCCACGTGAAGTGCCCACCCTACCAGCAGCCCACGCTTGTCTCCTCTATGGCAGTTACCACAAGAAGTTTCTGGCTTGTTTGCTGGCTGTCTCCAGAGGATACAGACCGTATTTACCTTGCTCATTGCTTTATCTTCAGCATGGAATACAGAGCCTGGAATTTAGAGGGGGCTGGTTAAGTACCTGATGAGTCAAAAAAAATGACGGGATGAAGGAATGAGTCCCCCTACCCCTCCTCCCTTCTCTCAGCAAATGGTGTACATCCTGCTTCAGGAGAAAATTCAGGCCATCAAGTGTGCAAGACTTTAAATCACCCACCATCATTACTGTTTTTTAAAAAAGATTTATGTACTTAGTTTCACTTTTCTTATTTGCTCATGAGTCAAACATAGGAGGTGGGGAGATTAAGTATAGCACGATATCACCGAGTTTTTAATGGGCCATATCTCTATGTTCTACCAAAAAAGAACCTTTCCTTTCACATGGGCAGCTTCACGTAATCTAGATACAAATAGTAACTTATATTCCAGGAAAATGTAATTAAAACAGAATCTACTCGGACTTGCCCTGTGAGATAGGTTTTTCACAGCTTGGGAAGGAAGCTGCAAAGTATTGGCGGGGGGTGTTGGCTTGGACCTGGAGGCATCCATCTGACCTCGGCGTGTGGGGGGGGCGTAGGGAGGGGTAAGGCAGGGAGAGGTGTATGTGCACACACACTTCCTAGCTCTGCCTTCTGAGGGAGCTTAGAAGCAATGACACACAGACGCTGGCTTGTATTCTTAACTGAAAAGACCTAGGGTCCCGTGGAGAAGAGCTGATTCTGGAGATGAGACTGGGGAAGGACAAGGGGAGTCTGGAACGTCTTCTTGAGCCAGAAAGTAGGGGAGTACTCAGAGAATGACAGGGACCTGTCAAAAGAAACAGGCACCAAAGTGAACGGGTTCCTACTGGCCAAAATCGGGAACCACGGGAACAATGAAGTAATGTCAGTGACATAGTCCCCCGAATAAAGTAAGAATCTAGGAGTCCATACTGATATCAAATAGAAGTGAACTGGAAAAGGAAAAGCTCTTCCTTATTGTGGAACGACAACTCAGAAATACGGAAGGAACGATGTGAGTTAGAAAAAGATCAGTGCGTGGAAAATCAGTAGAAGGTGTGACAAGGAACAGGGTATTTACATGGCCGCAAAGTGTCTCCCCACAAATTACTTAGTAGTTACAAAGGGAAAGACAACAATTCTATGGGAGAGAAACGCTGTGACCCCTTAAACCAGATGCTCAAGGTTAACGTCTCCACTACGGACACAAACTGACCCGTGTGCCTGGGATGGTTAATTTTGTGTATCAACTTGACTGGGCCGTGAGGTGCCCAGACGTTTGGTCAGACAGTATCCTGGGTGTGTCTTTGGGGGTATTTCTGGGTGACAGCAACATTAGAATCAGTCCATTGAGCAGAGCGCTCTCCCCAGTGTGGGGGCTCTCATCCAATCCAGAAGGCCTGATGAGAATGAAAGGGTGAAGAAGAAACAACACTTTGTCTCTCAGCCTGACAGTCTCTGAGCTGGGACACAGGTCTTCTCCTGCCCGCATATCCAAGCTCAGACTAGAACGTGCACCGCTGGCTCTCCTGGGACCCCAGCCTGCCGACTGCAGAGTTTGAACTCCTGAGCCTCCATAACCTCTCTATTTACTTAAAGGAAACCATCGTCCTCTATGTGTGTATATAAACACACACGCATCCTACTGGTTCTCTTTCTCGGGAGCAGCCGGACTAATACAGATTTTGTGCCAAGAGTGGTTGCAGACAGACAGAATTTTAAGAATGAGGTTTCTGAGTTAGTTTTAGAGTTTCTGGAAATGGCTCTCTGATCAGATTTTAAAAAATTTGAGAGAGCGAGCGCATGAGCAGGCATGAGCAGGAGGGGCAGAGGGAGAGGGAGAGAGAATTTCAAGCAGAATCCCCACTGAGTGTACAGTCCGACGTGGGGCTCGATCCCAGGACCCTGAGATAATGACCTGAGCTGAAGGCAGACAGCTGAGCCACCCAGGCGCCCCTGCATGGGATACTCATAATTCATCTTATCTAAGAAGTAAGGAGCTGGATTGCGCATGTATTTGTGAAGATATCTGGAAAACTAGCAAATTCATGAGGTTGGCTGGTAACTCCTCATGACACTGGACAAAAGGATAAATGTAAAGAAGGGCCCGGGGATTCAAATGCCTAGTTCAAGTGCTGCAAGAGGCCCTAAAAGCTTCTGTGTGTGCCCTGAAGGACAGCCTTACTTCCTGGAGCCACAGGCCTTAGAACACAGATAAAAACATACGAAGCCGATACGAAGCCGTGAGGACATCACCGCCCCCCCATGGTATCCGCCCAACACATACAACCTGAATTAATCAGGAGGAAACATAAGAGAAACCTACACGGAAGGACATTCTACATAATAACCGGGGAATTTCACAGGCAAGAAAACAGAAAGCTGAATGACAGCCCACATTTTAAGAAATTAAAGAGACATAACCAATAAATGTGAGACATACTCCTAGGAAGGTTCTTGGAGTTCTTGTGTTCTTCTATAAATGTGAAATTATATCAAAATGTAAAGTTGCTAATAAAAAAAATCCAGGCTTCCAGTAGGTTTAGATTTTTTAAAAAGATGTTTTTATTTCTTTGAGAGAGAGAGAGAGAGCATGCATGTGAGCACAAACTGGGAGAGGGGCAAAGGCAGAGGGAGAGAGAGTCCTCAAGCAGACTCTCCACTGAGCAGGGAGCCGGAGGTGGGGCTGGATCCCAGGACCCTGAGACTGTGACCTGAGCGTAAGTCAAGAGTTGGACGTTTAACTGACTGAGCCACCCAGGCACCCCAGATTTTTATTTATTCATTTTGAACAGGCAATACAGACTCCTAGTAAAAGATTCAGAAGATATAAATGATCAGAGAGTAGAAAGTGCTTCTCATTTTTCCCACAGCTTTCCCTGCCAGAGGCAGCAACTGCTACTGGTTTTCTGTGAATTCTTCTAGAAATAGGTCTGGCATGCACACACACACACACACACACACACAGTCTTTTTTACATGAATGATATTTTTTCTCTAATTAAAACATGTGTCTTGGCGATAGTTTCATATAAGTAAATAGAGAAAAACCTCATTTTTTTCTGCCTGCATGGTATTTCATTTCATGGGTGAACACAAAATAACATATTTAATTATGTTATTTGTTATGTAATCTATGTATTTGTTGTCTTGTTATGTAATTCATATTACATATAATTAAAGTTATATAATTATTTCTGTTGTTATGTAATTTATATATTATGTAAATCATATAATTTAATAATCCATAGTGGACTTTGAGGTTGACTAATCTTTTCTACTACGAACAATGCAACCATAAGTACAATGGCATCTTATTTCTTTGTGCATACATGTACATATTGCTGTAGAACACATTTGCAGAGCTAAAGTTGCCAGGTCAAAGGATACGTGCAATTTAAATTTGTGAATTTTTGTCAAATTATTCTCCAGAGAGGCTGGCTGCAGCAATTCGTACTTTCAACTACAGTTTGTTTGCTGGGTGTGGGTTTTTAAACCAGCGATGCTGACCGATTTCAAAATGATAGCTTATAATGCAGTTTTAATTTCAAAGTACATAAAACTTTGACCCCTTTCTTTATTGATGTACTAAACTTATGCAATGCTCGTTAGCTTACTGCCAGCTTCCAACATGCTCAGTTCACCTTCCCCAGTTCTTAGATGAGACTTTCTCCCAAGGGTGAAGGCATCTTGTTGTCACTGCTTCTGGCAAAATCATGGTCTCCGTGAGATGGAATTAATTCATTTAACCCCCTTTGTTGGACTGCAACGGTCCTGAAGTGGGCAGGGACTATTTATTAGAAAGATTAGGAGTGTCAGAGTCCTCCAGCTCTGGAGCCGTAGGTTTGACTCCTGGCTCTGCTAGTTACTGATTGTGTGCGTTCATGATCATCTGAGTAACTAGTAAGTGCCATGTGCCAGGCACTGTGCCAAGAGCCTGAGTTACAAAGAAGAATAAGGCACGGTATTATTGTGCCAGAGCCAGAAACAGACAATGCCCTGGAGTAAGCACAACGACAGAGGATTGAAAAATGACCTATTTTTTAATTTTTAACTTTTATTTTTTAAAAGATTTTTTATTTGTGAGAAAGAGACAGAGCGCGCGAGCATAAGTTGGGGGGAGGGGCAGGAGGGAGAAGCAGACTCCCCTCGGAGCAGGGAGTCCATTGTGGGGCTCAGTCCCAGGACCCCCGGGATCACGACCTGAGCTGAAGGCAGATGCTCAACCCACTGAGCCACCCAGGCACGCCTAAAAACGACACGTTTTAAAAAAAATATATCATTTCCCTCTGGCTCCCGTTCTCTTTCTCTCTTGTTCACGTATGCACGCGCTCGGGGGCTAACATGCACCCTGCCCACCCCCCACATCATACTGTTTTAGAAAAGATTTAAGGCAATAACAAAGAAAAGATGCTATGGAAGCTCAGAAAAAAGGATACCCAGCCCAGTTTTAGGAGCAGGAGGGTTCAAAGAAGACATCCAAAAATTAAATATCCTGACATCTGAATTATTTAAGCGATTTTATACTCTGCAAACAGGTAGATCTAGGCACTTCTCAACTTATTCTACCTTACGAGCACCTGGAACAGGATGCTTTATTTTGCCTTTTTCTTAATATACTGAACGCAGGATTGAAAGAGAACATTTGAGGAGACAGCCCAGCAGTGCGGCAGCAGGTGACTCTGGCACCAAGCTCCCAGGACGGTTCCACGAGACAAGACGCTCCACTCCTGGGAGCACTCGTGCACAGTGACACGAAGTCCTCATTTATTATGAGCAGTACTGCCAGCCGTCCGGACGGCAGGACATGGCCCTCCTCCCCTCGGGTCCCCTTGTCCTGGGCGCCGCACCCGTGCTGTGTCGTGTTCACCCTCACGGCGACATGGCTATCTCTGGTTTGCATGCTGGATCGCCAGCCAGCTTGGCACCGTGTCTAGAAGGGATTCTCCTAGTAGTTCACAGGGGCCCTCTGAAGTCAGAAAACCTCCCACAGGAATGGTCAGGCTTTCCACAGGACACAGGAAACTCGGGAGGGCCATGAGCAGGGGTTCAGCTCGCTGGGTTCCTCTCTTTTCCAGAGCCACCTCTCCTCATGCGCAAAAGCTAGTTAGCCAGAAAGTGTGGTCAGGAGAGGCCTGGCTGAATTATTTTACCTTTTTCTTTCTTTCCTTTTTTTCCCTTTTTTTCCCTTTCTTTCTTGCAATAAAAAAAAAAAGGCAAAACGCTATGTTCCATAAATACATTTTTAGAGAATGCTTGCTTTTTCAAAACATATTTCTATTATCATAGTAAGACATGCCTTATAGAAAAGTACGAACTTTAAAAGTTCTTACTGCTGTCTTTAGTTTTCTTTGTAGTCACTTGTTCATTCATTCAGGAGTTACAGCGCCCACGTTCCAAGCACTGTTCTGGGAGAAGGAGGGGTCAAGGTCATTCACACGAACAGTCAAGCTGACCACAACGCTGCTTATTCTACGGAGCTGGGACAGTTGGGGAGGAGCACAATTTTGAGAGGTGATGGTGAGCTGCACAGGCTGTGCTGGGTCTGAGATTGCTTAGGGAGAGCCAAGGGAAGATGCTGCTTACTCTTCTTTCTCTCGTAAGCTTACTAAACTGGATCCTTTGGACACAAAGGGGCCAGTGCCCAGGATGGCAGACACAGAGTACCAAGAGCACAGGGAGGGGGACCTGAAATCCCACCTGTCACCAAGGGCACCTGCTCTGCGGCCCAGGAAGTCACAAGACATATCTGGGTTTTATTTTTTTTATCACCTGAATTTGATCATGCTGTTACTCAGCAATTCTACTTTCCTGGTATAAGGAATGAGCAGAAACACCTTCCCCACCTGAGAGCAAGTTACTGAGGTCCCAGACAACATGGTGAAAACACACTACTACTAACACCATGGCTCCTTCTCAGCACACTGAATTCTTGACCATAAAAGCCATTTTCCCCCCCAAATATCAGTGTTCATTTACCCAGCAAAAGGAAACAGAACATTTTATACTCTATGTCAATGGAAACAAGATACGTGGCGAGGATATAAAAATAATCTGTCGGACAAGGCACAGCAAATCATGCCCACAAACACAGCAGCTGGGCTGACCTCTGGAAAGGGACTGCTTTTCGGTTCTTGTTGGTTAGTCTTCTGGGGGTGTCAGAAAAGGGTTCAACCTCCATGTCTATCAGTGTGGTGAGAAGGACGTAGGTCGTTCACAGGGCACTCAGTCAGCCCGCCACTTTGACAGGAGAGTCTCTGCGACAGAGGGGGTGGGGAAGGCACGGAATGTCAGGACACTGGGCGGGAGACTCACAGTCAGGGGAGGGACCGTAACTTCCCACTGAAACGGCTTCATTCTGACCTAGCCAGGAAAGCCGTTCTTTTCCTGAGATCATAAAATGTTCGTAAGCTTACCAAACCCGCGCCAGGGAAGGCAGGTTGCCCTGATCTCCATTTGCCACCCTATCGCTTTTAAATAGTCTTGATTTTTTATTTGACTAACTGATTGATTTAGCTAAAATCCTAGTGAAGGAAATACACAGCCTGGTGGGCTGGACCACAGTAACACCACGCTCCGTGACTGTAAGAGTCCTCAGGAACTACAGAGCGTCAGACTAATGGACGGATGGTTAAATACTCACATACGTTTAAAATCAGTGAAACAATGAAGACGTTATGTATTTTACGTTAGCATATGAATAAATCACAATAGCATTATTTAACTATGAGACGCTGAGTGTCTAATAATGATACACATGAAGATCTAGACCAAAACGTAAGAATGAAACTTAGCCTCTTAGTAACACGACACTGTATTTTCTCTTCCAGTCTACAAGTGATATATACAATTTCTCCAACCTAAGGCTCAACTTTTACACATATATTCCTTCCCATCCATTTCCCTTAAAAATGATTTCCTATCAGGGGTGCCTGGCTGACTCACTGGGTTAGGTGTCTGACGGTTGATCTGGTCTGACGTCATGATCTCAGGGTTGTGGGTTCGGGCCCTGCACCCAGCTCCACACTCAACATGGGGCCTGCTTGAGATTCTCTTCCTCCGCTTCTGCTCATGCTCTCTCTTAAAATAAATAAATACAATCTTAAAAAAAATTTTCCCATTATATTATATAATAGGAAATGTAAATATTTCCTATTATATATAATATATAATATATATTACATTAGCGATTTGGCTCCCTGGCATGCCTAGGGAAGTGGTTAAGTGCATTCTGCCTTAACCAAGGGGTTAGCCTACTTTTAAACCAGCGCTGCTCAGGAAAATGAACGAGACCGAGGCCTGAGCCAGACAACCCTTTGGCAGAAACACACAATTACACGAACTGGTAACAATTATGCATTTTAAATACTATAAACCACTTGTACCACAGTACTGAGCACTCTTTTAAAAACAAGTAGATCGCCTCACGCACGTCTGAGGACTGTAACTAAACAGGACGCCTTCGCATTCTTACCCCATCCTGACCCTCGGATAGGAAGCCTCTTCGCCTCAGGCTATACTGAAATAGTCAGTTCTCTGGGTGACAGGAAACCTAACAGGTTCACCCCGTCCCTCTGCCTCATTTAGTGAGTGACAGAAAATGTAACCAATAGACCAGATCACTTTTTTAAAAACTGCAATTCCTTACGCCAATTTTCCTAACATATGAAGGTTCTGATACAGTTACGGCAAGGTCTTCCTGGGTGTAATTGAGACGTGGGACAACCAGACAGGGAGCTTTTGGGTCCAAGCTGGGCAGCAGCTGTGGCAGGAAACACGGACAAGAAATAAATGGTTACATAGTCAGGTGGCTGGGTTCTTTCCATTTCGGCTTCTGCGACAACACCCGTTCTTGGTGCAGAAAGCAAAGTCACACTAAGCTAGTATTTATTGCGCCAAGGAGTGCATCAGGGGATTTTCATGCGTGTTGTCAATTGTAAGTTTATTAAATGTTAACAGAAACATTTCCAAACCTCCTTTTGTTGACATCACATGTCCAGTTACAGGCGAGAAACTACCACACATGTAAACTGATCACCCAACCATCATCTCTCCTCTGAGAAATCTCAATTATAAGCACAGCTTGCGCTGGCCTGGGTGGGGCATCTATTTCTCCTACAGAATGGATTGTGTAAGAACGCGACAACTGGAAAGCTTCCCAGATGCTCCGAAGTTCTGTGTTTGGCTATTGTTTCTGTTGGGTGAACTAACAGCTACCCCAGAACTGAGCAGCGGATTTTAAAACCAGCAAAAAATTTACTGAATGAATGAATGAATGCATGAATGGCCAGAAATTTTGTCAGCTAGGTATCTATGGCTTTGTCAGATGTCTCAAACAGCCGACAAGGCCACATTTCTTTAAGTAAAGCTTAAAAATTTGCATTATCCTTATACTTCTTATATTTGGCACTTTCTTTTGGTTTGACGTTGGAAGGTTTTTTGTTTTGGTTTTTCTAAACAACCTTGCTTGTGTCTAGAGAGGAGTTCATTTCCTTTCCCCTTTCAGCACTGTAGAATTTGTCACTTAGGGGGCCTGGCTTTAGGACAACGGACAGCAGCCTCAGGGGCAGGAGGAGGTTAAGCGATCACACTTACCAAGTCAACGCTGGGAGTGTCTGGGGGCATACCGAATTTTCACTGGGCGAATCTGGTAATACTGTCACTGCTCTGATGCCACAGACCCTAAAGGAAGATCTGGAGGGTCAGATGGCATCCCTGAGGGAAATATCCGAAGCTGTTCCCTGGGGCGCCTCAAGAATGGCTATTAGTTCTGGGATGGAGTTGTAATGGTAAGGAAAAGGAAGCTGAATTTGGAGGGGCCTAGAAGATATAAAAGGCAAACGACATCCATTATTACCACTCTGCAAAGGTTTTTATTGTCACATGATATAGGAGATGTTGCATTTTACAGCTTTATTCCCATATTGTACTCAAGTCTCCTAAGAGACTGTGAGCCAGATTTCTTTCAAATTCATTTTTACTTATTCCTAGTACACTGCTGTGGCATCCAGGGGGAATTTTTACTAAGGGAGGAGGGACCTGGAATCATGAAGAGTTGAATTGTAAAAACCTCCAAGTATTAAATGGACTCATATTCAATTACAGAAAATCAACATATCCCGAAGACAAACTTGATACAGATACTCTGCTACTCTGCTTTATTCAGTCGGTCCTTCTGCACTCGTGAAAATAACCGAGTGCTCTCTATACTCAGGAATACCAGACATGAAGAAGTGAACTAAGAGAAGAATGTGGTGGCAAAGAAAAGAGTCAAAAACTAAAAACAGATCAAATACACCAGGAAATGGAAAAAACAAATAATTTTCCTATTTTTCCTTAGTTCCTAGAGCAGAAATTAAATCATTTTTATTGCTAGATCAAACTGAGAAAGGAATTTATGTAAATAGATCAGTTGCCAATTTAAGGCAAATGGTATCACACTTACTTTTTTCAGTATCACCGCAACCAGGATTGAATTCAGAGCTTCCCAGGCTGGTGAGAAAAGCTTTAGTGGCCCCTAGAAAGCAGCTATCCTCCAGCTCAACCCTGCCCAGGAAACCATTTCCCTAAACGTCTTTTAATATTGCATCTCACAAAGTAAAAGAAAAGCTCAGCCTACTTACCAATAGCATTTCCAGAGCTGTCCCTAAATTTTAAGTCTCACTGTCCTCTGTGAAAAAAGGACTGAAACTAAACAATGTGACTGAATAAGGAAAAAAAATTAATATTCTGATTTTATAATTTCAGGAAATACTCTGTCTCAAGTTTGTGCTTATAATCCATCTAAGTTTAAAAAGTCAAGGGTTTGGCCAGCGTGGCCAGTGCATCTGGCAGAGCCAGGGCAGAGGATTGGGCTGGCTGGGTCTGTCCGCAGCCTGGTGTCCTGCAGGGTAGGGGTGGAGCAGGATGGGGAGACCAGTGACATTCAAGAGGACGGAGACCGGAGACAGTGCGTAAAACGATAAGATGAAGGGAGCCAGGTCTCTCACAGTTGCAGAAGGAACTCACCAATTTCGAAGGAGAAGATTAAAACAAACCCCGTGGAGTCAGACAGAAATGGGAGCTATCGTGGCACCTGGGTGGCTCAGTGGGTTAAAGCCTCTGCCTTCGGCTCAGGTCATGATCTCAGGGTCCTGGGATCGAGCCCCACATCGGGCTCTCTGCTCAGCGGGGAGCTTGCTCCCCCCCCTACCCCCGCCTGCCTCTCTGTCTACTGTGATCTCTGTCAAATAAATAAATAAATAAAAATCTTGGGGTGCCTGGGTGGCTCAGTGGGTTAAGCCTCTGCCTTCAGCTCAGGTCATGATCCCAGGGTCCTGGGATTGAGCCCCGCATAGGGCTCTCTGCTCGGTGGGGAGCCCGCTTCCCCCTCTTTCTCTCTGCCTGCCTCTCTGCCTACTTGTGATCTCTGTCTGTCAAATGAATAAATAAAATCTTTAAAGAAAAAAAATAAAATAAATAAATAAAAATCTTAAAAAAAAAAAAAAAAGAAATGGGAGCTATCGGTATGAACTCACGGTGTTGAACACAAAGAAACAGAAAGGTCTATGCGCATCTGTGTGTGTCTCCCCCAGTGCACCACCCGCTAGACTGTTTTCTGAGAAAGTCTAAAAAGTAGTAACACACCAGCAGTGACAACACGCCCACTACCAATCTTGATTTCTTTCTGTTTT